>JAKSZP010000060.1:0-253835 GCA_022478985.1 Massospora cicadina | reverse complement strand
CTGGCAGATTGACCTACCCCAAGGCTTGCAGAAAATGTGCCTTTACCTCTAGTGAAGGGCTGTTTGAACCTACATGGATGCGACAGGGGCTATGAAACAGCCCTGCTACTTTTCAATGAGAAATGGATGTTTATTAAGGGATTTATGAAAATCCTGCATGTTAGTCTATATCAATGACATAACAATTTTCTCAAGTATTTTCTCCACCCACATAGCATACCTTAGGGGGGTCTCCTGACATTTACAACAAACTTTCTAAAATTAAAACTCCAAAATGTTCCTTCTTCCAAAACGAAATGGATTATCTGGGACATAAGGTAAGTTAAGAAGGAATTTTCCTAATGGATGGTAAAGTTATGGCCATCTGCAAGATGTCATTGCCCAGATCCCTTCAGAATGTGCAGCTCTTCTCAAACGGTCATATATTGTTACCAATTTATTCCTCATTTTAGAGATACTTCCAAACCATTAGTTAAATTGTAAAAGAAAGGATTTTTTACAAGTGGGAAGAAGAGCAACAACAGTCCTTAAATATATTTGTTAATTTTTGGCAGTTCTGGCTGATTCCGCCGAGCTAGTTGCGCAGGTTAAGCCCACTTAGCAACAGATGAGCGATATGATTGATTGCTGATCTTTGATAAATAATAATAAATTACCAAAATAAGGAGCTATTGACCCAATGATACCAATTTATCAAATATAAACTAACAGCTACTTCCTTTAACTCTTCCCTACTCTCTCACCTAGAAGAAGTCCTCTTCTCCTCATTCTCACGCTCAACTCCTAATCTTCAGTATTCCTAGTTGGTTTCAACACTTTTGCTTAATAATTATCTATTTGGTACAATTTTAGGGGTTTTGTTCAATCATCAAGGCTTTGGCGGAATTCCCTCAATTTTCTGAACTATTTTTATCCATTTGATTTGCTTCAATTCAACGTAATCTACCGCTCAAATCTCAAGGCTCACCTTGACTCATAAAATACAATTCACCAAATATGTGACTTAACTCCAGTCATATCAATATCTTGACATCATCCCCCTTGACTGAATGATAAGCTCCTATTGCTTGTATGCCCAAATAAACTTTGCGTGTACTCAGTTGATAATCTGACCACCTGCAGGTTCCTTAATAGTATAGGCGGTGACACCAGTCTTCTCGATTATCTAAAGTGGTCTGATCCATATGCTGGAGAGCTAGTTTCTTCTTCCAAACCCATGTTGATCATGGAACAGGACAAAATCTCCTAACACGAACCTTGGGAGTCTGCTGCGTCTACATTGGTCAGCCGCCTGATCCCAAATCCTCTTAGCTAAACTAGTGGCGTATGCTTCAGTTTGGAGTTTAAACAAATGTCAGTTAAGTTAGTCAAATAACACAAAGGCTCTACTCCGCCAGTCCTCAACTCAGAAATAAAGCAATGCCGGCAAAGATGGATGTCTTTCATAAAGTAAGTGGAAAGGAATTCTTTCATCAATGAATGATTGCTAATATTTTACACAAAGATGGTGGTGGATAGAAGGGTAATCCAGTCAGCGGCCTAATCATTTACAAGCTTTTGGAAAATGTTCACCAAGATGCCGTTGACCTGTTCAACCATCCTATTAGATTCAGGGGTGGTATGGGGTAGTTAAGACCCTGTGAATGGCCATCAACTCGTTCAACTTAGGAAAGACATACATCATGAATCTTTTCCATTGTTTGTGAGAATAAAGTGCGAACAGCCATGTAACTGTATGACGCACTCCATAAGGAACTTAGAAACGGTTACAGCTCCTAAGTCCCTGATTACTCTTGCTTTCACCCACCTGGTCAAGTGATCTATGGCTACAAGTATATATTTGGAGAAATTCACACCCATGGGCAGAGGGCCCACCGCATCAAGGGAAACAGTGTGCCACCTGAAACGGGGCTTAACCAGCTGATAGGTAGTTTTCTTGTGGAAAGGTTTCTCCACTTGACACTGTTGACAACAAGAAACCGTCTAAAGCACATCATAGTGCATGCTCTCCCATTAGTAACGTGGTCACAAAAAATCTAATGTCTTATGCACCTCTCCATGACATACCGCCCTAAGTGCATATAAGATAATCTCTGGCCTGGCGGAGGGTTTCAGGAAGCTCAGCGTTAATTCTACAATTCTCTTAAAGAATTTCCCATTTCACAAGAAGGTGTTGCGGTGAAGCTATCTAGAACATTGATCACCTGTGACAGCTCATCATGGTTTGGCCCATAATAATCTTCTCATAATTTATGTCTGCCAAATCCGCCATAATGATGACCATTGGTAATCGTGAAGGCAATCCACATTTTGGCTTTTCGCCCCTGCCACTGTACAATCTCAAGGTCATATGTTTGGAGCTTCAGGGCCCATCGCGCAAGTTGCCCTTCAGGTTCCCGAAGATTCTGCAGCCACTTCAAGATTCTTGATCCATGACCACTTTGAATTTAACCCCGAGGAGGTAGACTTGGAACTGTTTATATGCATATATTACCACTATCACTCCCACTCAGTCATGGTGTATTTCTTTTCAGGGCATGTTAAACTTTGACTACAATATGCGATGGGATGCTTCACAATGTCATCATCTTTTTGAGATAATACTGCCCCTACAATGGAAAGAGACGCGTCCATTTGCACAATAAATTTCTTCTCAAATTTAGGTTATTGCAAAATGGGAGCGCTAGCCAACGCAGTTTGTAAGACATTGAAAGCGTTTTGACAAAGATTAGTACAGAAAAAGGTAGCGTTTTTCTTTAATAACTCAAAGAGCGGAGCCCCAAAGCAGCGAATTTGGGAATGAACCACTGGTAGTACCCAACCATCTCCAAAAACACCTGTATATCCCGCTTATTACCTGGCCAAGTAATCTCAAGTATAGCTTCCACCTTTGCTAGCTGAGGACTAAGCCCTTTTGAGTCTAACACAAAAAAGAGATATTCCAATTGCTCCTTAAAAAAGTGGCACTTTCAAGGCTTAGTTTTTATATGGGCTATAGCAAGTCATTGGAACATTCGTTCCAAATGATCAAGATGTTCTGTGAATATCCGTGAGGACACATTGATATTGCCAAGGTATACTAGAAAGCAAGACAGCTTCAGGAACCTAAGATAGTGCCCATAGCCCACTGGAACGTAGTTGGGGCTTTGCACAAACCCTGTGGCATACATGTATGATGAAACAACCCCTTCAATGTGATTATGGCGCACTTCTTTTGTTCTGCTGGAAACTCAACTTTCCAGTAATTCAGATATTAAGTCCATAGTAAAGAAATCGTTGGCACCGCCCAGCTCATATAAAGTGGTGGCAATCTGTAGAAATGAGTACTAGTCTTTTTGCATGATACTGGTAAGCTTTCAGTATTCAATTACTACACGTTTAGTGCCATCCTTTTTCTTGATGACTAGCACTGGTGACGCCCAGAGATTTTTTCACGGCTATAACATTCCCTGTTCAACCAATTTATCTATCTCCTAAGATACAACTTCTTCTGCCACCTTTGAGCAACAGATAGGCTGCAACCAAATTTAAGTTGATCTCCTGTGTCCAATAAATGCATAATTTCATGTGCACATCCCAAATTGTGGTCATCAGATGCAAAAATTCCTCAGTATTTTTATAACAGATCCATCACTCTGTATTCTTGGTCCACTGAAAGCTCAGTTAGAGCCTCACGCGGAACCACAGTCACTACCTGAATAAGGTTTTTACATGTAGACTAAGGCTCTCTCAAGAACCAAAGTTATGTATATGGTGGACCTCATTGATAGGGATCAGGTGCAGATAAACCACCACAAGGTGCCTTTGAACCTTCATAGACTTCTTCTGAATGTTCGCTATTAACACCTTAACTTCCCCCTGCTCTAGTAACCGGAGCCCAGGAGCCACATGGGGTTCTAGCTGCAATTTCTGGTATGGCCCCAAAATTTTCTCGTAATGCCCTTCAGGGATGTCTATTTCGAGCTCTGTCCCTATTATGACCTGATGTTTAGAAGGTATACTCAAAGCACTCACCTCCCATAGAGGAATACCATTGTACTTGTAATCTGGCTAGGAAGAGCTTAAGCCCTCCACTTCATCTCCCATAAAGAACAGGAATCACACCGTCGCCATATGTGAGATTAATTTGACTGTAGTGGATTGATTCTTTGGAACTCTGTTGGAGATAAAATAGATGGGGACCGTTGTCCCAGAATATCAAATGTTCCCTCTGTCATATCAATCACTGCTTTGAATCGCCACATAAATGTGGCCCAATCAACATGTTTTAGTTTTATCAGGCAGAACCACCACCAGAGTGGATGAAACAACCAAACCAAACCTCAAAGCAACATGCTGTAAGTGCCCTCTGACACAGTGCTTGGTGCCCCCACAGTCCCATAAACTACTCTGTGTTCCACATCAGGCTTCAGTAAAAGCTTAGCCATGAGCTTGGTGGATATAATATTGATGGGAGCGCCAGTATCTATAATTTCTTGGATTTTGGTATTTTGTATGAAATATCACAATATGTATACTTCAAATAAGAGGAATCGTTGGTGTTTATTACATGAACATCTAAGGGCCTTTGGTTATATAGAAAAGTGATAATACCAGCACTGACATGAGATGATCCTGGGATATTTCTCTACTGGAATCACCACTTTCATCCCCTCTAGGGTTGCGAAATCTTTTTGAGGGTCCAACTTTAACTGTACCGTTCCACTAAAGGATTTGCCAGGCGTACAGTTTTTACACATCTTAGTGGAACTCCAAGTCTACATTATTGAGGTCTCTCCCTCAGTTTGAGGCCAAGATATCATAGGTAATGTTTTGTATAATAAATCATCAGGGCGAGAACTGAGACTTACAAATAGTGACTTGGGGGAATCATAATGGACAAATAAATTTGGATTAGTGGTTTTAGAGCGTCCTTTCTCTACTCCGCTCAACCTTTTCCTTGTTTGATCAGGGCAGCTGGCACATTGCATGGACATTAAATATGCACAGACAGCTATCAGCATAATGGCCTCTTTGGCCGCATGAGAAAAAAACATTTTTAAACAGCATTAATCTCTGTATCTCACCCAAAGGTCTGGGTTGTAAATTAAATAATGGATTGTAATTCAGCCAAGGGCAAGTTGGCTAAGGATAATGGTGACAGAAAGGACTCAACAGAGTGTTAAGTGGATAAGGATTAACCAATAAATATAACTGAGTATTTGATGTTCATTCCTGTTGGGGATTCAGTAACAATTGCAGTGGCTTTCCATTCCACATTGGGATCACTAAAAGTGATATCTAGATGGCGTAAACAATTGATGATATTAGTAGCTCCACGTCATCTTGAAGAATGTTGGTCATAGCATTATAAAGTTCTCAATATGGCTTAACAGCTGCTGTCATTACTATGTCCGCCTTCTTGTTAGTTAAGATATTCGCTCCTAAAAACATGTGAGCCTCAGCTGTAACCCGCTCTGCAAACTCCACCAAGGATTCATTCTTTGGAAAATTTATTGTAAAAATCTCTGCCTTACACCACGCCAGTTTTGCCACACCCCCAAACAGTTGGATCACTATCTCCTTCACCTCTTGATACATTATGGTACTACTCTTAAGGTAACATCTGACCTGATTGGCGATCTTAACATCAAGAAGGGATAACAACAGTTTATCTTTTTGCCAATTGGATGCTTCTTCTACCACAAATTTGAACTTCTTAAAGAATCTAGGTATGTTTCCATTGCAGTTAAACAGGGGCAGTTTATCAATGCAAACCCCTTCCTCTCCAGCACTAGTAATCCATTTACGCCTAGCAAAGTATAGCCACTCTGTAGTATCATCCATGTGGTTGGCAAGTTGGCTGGCTTGGGAAACCCAACAGGTGCAGTTGGTGAAAGGCCTTGTTAAGCTGTTTCTTTATACCCTTATTCTCTCAGAAAAAAATTATTTAAGCCTGGAGTAGCATATACAAGGCAAGTTCCAGTTCCACACTGAGATATCTTAATAAGCTGGGGTAATACCCCATCAAGGGGAACTGGTTGTGCCATTGCTTTGTGAATATAAAACTTTTAATAAGTTGATCAATGGCCTCTTATAGTGAGCACCACTGTTAACTTTTGGCGGTTCTGGATGATTTTACTGAGCTGGTTGCACAGGTTAAAACTCACTTAGCAACAGACAAGCAATATTTTAATTGCTGATTCTTAATAGAAAATTATAATAAAGTACTTAAATAAAGAACTATTGCCCCAATGATACCAATTTATTTAGAATATATAAACTAAAGGCTACTTCCTTTAACACTTCCCAACTCTCTCACTTTTATTTTTTATTTATTTTATTTGAGGTGGGCTGAACTGGGGATGATTGCACCAATGAAGGATGAAGGGGATTTAAATTAATGGGTAAGGAGGATAAAACCCAGAAATCCTCAATGCGCAGCATATGATAGTTCAGGAACTCCTTGAATCGCCTTACTATTTGTATCTTGGTTCAGGGCATTGGCATGCAACGCTAACACAGTCATAATCTTCCCCTACCCAAAATTCATCTACAGGGATCAAACTTGGGGAGGCAGTGGTAGAGGGTCCATATTATACCACTGGGGTATCCTCTTCTACTCTCTCACTTCTCAAAAGACCTCTTCTCCTCAATCTCACGTTCAACTCTTAATCCTTGGTATTCCTAGTCAATTTAAACCCTTCCACTTAGTAATCTCTATTTGCTACACTATTAGAGGTTTTGTTCTATCATGGAGGCCTTTGCGGAATTCTCTCAATTTGGTGAACTATTATTACTTCATTTGATTTGCTTCACATTGACATAATCTACCTCTCAAATCTTTAGGCTCACCCCAACTCATAAAATATGATCTACTGATATGTGACTCATCGTCCAGTCATATCAATTTCTCAACAATATATATATAGCTCTGATAAATTCCCCTGTTCTTATACACCCCAACTTTGAAAAACCAATATTACTTTTTACTGATACTAGTTATATTGCTATAGGAGCTATACTATCCCAACACGATAAAAATTTTATGGACCAAACTGTAGCATATTAAAGCAAAAATTTATCAAAGGTGAATGCAAATATAGTAAAAAAGTAAGAATGTCTGGCAGATTTTAATAGCCATCAAAACTTATAAAGTTATATACATATGGATCACACTTCACAATTTTTAGATAATTACAAGTCTGATATTTTAGTAAGTTTGATTTGGCTCATACTATGGTTGAAATTGGTTATAAGACCCTGGCTGATTCTCAGTTGAACCATTTGAACTGGGGCATTAAATTTACTAATAATACTCGGCCAAATAGTGCGAGTTTGGGTAAGATAATTTCACTAACTATGCAGAAGATCAGGGGAGTTAAACGGAGGTGCCTCCCCAGCCCACTTTCAGTTCATTTCAAGCACCTAAGCGGGGACCCCCCTTTTATAGGCTTGGCGGGGGTCCCCCAAGGTGCAACTATTTTGTCTCACAGTGATTGGTTGAAACATATCAAATCATTACCCCATGGGTTCGCCTTGCCTATGATTGACCCTCCATCTGCCATTCTAAATATGCATTCGAGTTTAAAAAGCTCTGATAGGTCAACAACCCATATTTCCAAAATAGGATTAAGGATAATATCAAACTATGCCTACTTGGTCTGAGCCCACGTTAATTTAAATTACTAAGCAGTAGATTGTAACAGGGATATCTCTTCAACCTGTCACAATTACTAATAAGTTATATGATGACCAAAATTTTTAGTGTTATTCAAGTTTTATTATTTTCTATATAAGTGGTTAACAGATCCCCTCAAAATTAGTTATTTATGAAGTAGAGATTGTATTTCTCCTGCGCATATTGCTGAAATTCAGGGTCTTATACAGCAGCGGGCAACTAGCAATCCCTGAATTCCAACAACTGTTATTACCTATCATGCCTCGTTGCAATGGCTTCAGCAAGTAAAAGATCCTGATGGTCTTTTGAACCAATGGGCTTTAAAATTCCAAAATTACTACTTCTCTATCATCCATTGCCCGGGACTGATTCATCAAAATGTAGATTGCTTGTCAAGGGTACTCATCCTACCCTTATCAAACTCAAGGAAAATCACCTCCATGATATCCTGAGCCAACCTCACCTGCGGAAAGATGAGTCACTTAAGAACTAATAGGAGTTGAATAAAAGGTCAACAAAGCTAAATTTCTGGATGGTACCTTCATTAAACTAATATCAGTTCAATATCTACCCTCTGTTTAACCCCCCAACATAAATGGATAATATTTTAGATGGATATCTAAAAAAAAAACACAGAGGAATTCAGAAAACCTATCAATAGCTACAAATTCTGTACTACTGGGAAAGGATGTTCTCTTTAACTCATAATGTATAGGATTCCTGTTTGGTTTCAAAAAGTCAAACTGGCCCTACTCCTTGACCCCAACATTCAGAAATTCCTCCCTTTAACCCTTTCATATGGTTAGTCTCAATGGTTTGACCACTACCTCAAGCATCCAATGGCCATTGATTCCTCATAATGGCCATCAATCATTTAATGGAGTGGATTTAAGCCATATTTTAAAATAAGCTTTGGCTAAAACTACCACTTCATTCCTATATAATCATATCGGCACTCAACATGGATGTCCTAAAATAGTAAACTCTGAAAATGGAAAACTTTTGGTCATCACTAGTGCGGAAATAAATTAAGTTGATAGGGTTCACTCAAGAGTTTTCCACCCCTTAACATCCTGCAAACAATGTGATATTTTTTTGTTGAGTGAACGCTACATTAACCTCAAACCTTCAGAAAATGGCCTCAACTGACCCTCTAAATTGGTCACAATACTTACCTAGTACAATTTTAGCCTAGAAAATAAGTTACCGTTGGCCTATCAAAATGTCCCCCTTTTAAGCCATGTAAAGAAAGAATCCCTGATTGCCCTATAAAGTGCAATCTATGTTAGACCAGACCTCCTCTGAAGTCCATGAAGTTATTATAAAGTTATCACTAATGAAATCATTCAGCTTCAAGATTTGGCTTTAAAATTTGTCTGCTATCACCTCTAGAGAGACAAATAGGTTTAATAATAAAGATGGCTCCCTGCATACCTTCCCGCTGGGTAATTTGGTCCTTTTCACCATCACTGCCCAGGCGAAAGAGAAAAAATTAGCTTTAAATTGGTCAGGACCTTACAAACTCATACATAAAAGGGGAAGTTAATTATTGATTCTCAAGGTTGCCCAGTGACCAGTGATAAATCGAGTATATAATCATATTTATGACCCTTTTTCCAATAACCATGCTTTAGAAGGGGTATTGTCAGGATCCCGGCCTAAATTGAAATTAAATTCACTTTTGATGACAGGATTTGAACCTGATCTAAAGTATTGATTAATACCCCAGTTGGGGATCACCCCAATCTAAAAAATATAATACTCCTGATGTCAGAGTACATAATTAAAATTATTTTATATTACTACTACAAAAAATTATCCTGATGCCACAAAAATTTGAATAGCAAATTAGTATAGCTCTTAGCTAGAAAGAGAATGGTATTTTCATGACGTTTAGTACCTACTTTTCCCTAATATAGAGCTCAGAAAAGACTGATTACGCTTTTTTGAGATAATTTTGGTTGCCACTATTATTGTAGCAAACTTTAAGGATTCTTTATAAATTAAGTAGCTTTTATCATTAATTTTTATTTAGCTTAAAGTAAACAAAAAATTTTACGCTAAGGTTTTTGGTTGCCATGAACTTATCCTGGAAAGTTAATTCCATCCTCACGTCCCAACAATCCTCAAAGACGTAAGATAGGCCCCAAAACCTTAGTGGAGCCAATTTATTAAATAAGTGAACTTGCTCATGCGGTTGATGAATGATAGGTTACTACTCTAACACCTAAGGATCCTATTTCTCTGCCCTATTCCCCTCTACTTTATTAAAGATGATGAAGGGGTGTGAAGAAAAGGTGGCTTAGCCTAGGGCCTCTGGAAGTATCTGAGAGCTTATTTTAAGAATGAACTGGTTCCTGCCAATACCCAAGAAATTGCTAATCTCACCCAAAACCCCATACCATCCCAAGCACGATTGATAAGTTGGAATGTGTTTTATAAGTAGTACATATCATAGATCAAACTCACGGATCGTCCAATCTAACTTCTGCTTTTCATTTGATCTATTCTTTTGATGGAACGGGTGCTTTTGAAACTGGTGTCAATGGTTCACCAGCTCAGATAAATCCATCAAAGAGTAATCAACCAATTGATTACTCTTTGATATGGAGCACGCGCTAGCAAATCTTTATGACTGACTAAACCTAATAAAGCCTCTCCTCACCTGATAGCACACTCCCCAATCTTCCAAATTAGGAGTACCTGCAAAAGCCAAGGTGCAGACAGTTCCAAAGCACCCTTCTAATTCTCCCCCACCTCTACTATTAAGGCAACCACCCTATTTAGGGTAGATTGTCAGTTCGTTATCTCTCTTAAATTCTCTTTCAATACAACTTTTTCTTAAGTTTACTTTCAGTGAAATTCACCCTCCATATTTTGACTTTTTCTATCAAAACCATCCAGCAATGCAAGCCGCCATCCACGGATAATCAGTAATTTACAAAGATTGGACGTTATTATCCACTAATCAATCAGTATTCCACGCCATAAACAAGTTATTTAGATTGAGTGTCACTAATAATACCTGAAAAGTCATTGCATACACTATATACACCTGGCCTTTTCAATATACTCTTCTAATATACCAAAAACTTGACGCAATCCACCTGATCTATGTCCCACACTCCTTTGATCCATTCTTATACTAATCAACAGCAATGTAACTTGGATGGGTCATTGCCCTCCATGCCTCTTCCACTCTTTAGGGTTGCTCCAGTAAGACCCAAGGTTGCCCCATTGCAGCCTTATGGCTTGTTATGGGGCCTTTGGAATTTTCTTGGACCGATTTACTCCTCACTTAACCCCTAGAATGCTCCACTACCAGATCACTAGGTCAGCTACGCCTTTGGCAGTATGGCTCATCCACAGGGTGCTCATGCATCCTTTTTATATGAATAGTTTTTAAGTAAGCTATAGCCATGACAGGATGCTTTAACCCATCTTCACCCTTGTGTAGAAGGACTGCCCCAGTTGCACAGTTGGGAATTAACTTATTTAAGGACAAAAGTTTTTTCTGCATCTGTGTGTGCTAGAACTGAATTTTTTAGGAGTTCTTCTCTATGTATTGAAAGTCTTTTCTTCTGTAGACCCCTTGAAATGGTACCTTACCCATTAACCAGATTAAATGGTCAGCGAAAGTTGAAAGATCTTTTGAGAACGCCTTAAGAAGTTTATTGTCCCTAAGAAACTTTGTACTTATGTTTGCTTGGTGAAAGCTTTCTAATCCTTGAAAGCCTTCAACTTAATTTTGATCATATGGCTAATCATCTTTTTATTACCAGATTCCCAAAAAATTACTGCAAAATTATGTAACACATTTTAAGGGTTTCAGCTTGGGACCCGCTAAATGGATGGCTTAAAAAACTTAGCTGACATTGCGTACATGCTGCTTCTTGGATTTTGAGAACATGTGGACTTCATCCATATATGCGACACATTAGCGTTTAAGAATTCATTCTAAACGTGATAAATTAGACTTTGGAACACAGCTGGGGCGTTCTTGATTTTATTAAGGTATACAAAATATTTATACCCAAGATGGTATTTAAAGGTGGTAAACGTTTAATCTCATAATGTATGGTATCAGATTCAAAAGCCTTTGCCATGTTTATCTTGGTGAACCAGGTACTTTCCTGATATTGGCGGTATTATATTTTCAAATAAAGGCATGAGTAGGTGTCATGAAAGTGGCTATCAAGCCCACGATCAGCCTGTCAGTTTTTATGAATAGACATCTAAAATACATGCCAGAATACTATAGGTATAGTTAATTGCAGTAATTTATATTTAATATGGATTGGAAGACCTTGGGGCTGACGAATTACAATGAGGGTTACCAACAACGCCCAAGATGAGCCAAGCAGTGATGGTAGCTGCGGCTGAGGATCCAGGAGAGGTAGACCCCACAGGCACAGACTGCACCATGTGATAATCTCTGGCAGCAGGGGGAGGAAATCTTGGAAGTGACTCTAGAACTTGACAATTATGTTAGAAGATACTCAAAGATCAAGGTGAAATCATGATGCTTCAAAGCATCAAGGATATATCATGTCTCATGACATATTTTAATTTTAATCATGAGGGCAAGGAGAAAGTAAAGAATGCTAAAGGGTCAAGTAGGCCGCCTTAATGACATCAGATAAACCGTGGATTAACGCTGAGCTAAGTACAAGCAAGCCTAAGTTAATCCACAGAGATCGCGTGATGCAGTTCAAGATGTTACATTTAACGGTGCTAAAAATTACCCCATTAAAGTTTAATAACAGTGATTCGTTAGGTTTGATTTCCATACGCGGATTTGACTCATTTACAAAGACTGATATTGCCAAAAAAGTACAATTGAACTGGTTTCAAAATTTCAAGTTCGCACACACTCAAGTTTATAAAACTACCATTGATGGTAGGATCCTTTAATAGCCAGAATCGATTCCAAGCTCAGAAAAACGATTCAGGCCCGTCATCTCAATTTATCAAAGTAATGGGCCTCCAACCAATCTTTCTGTTGCCATCTATCTTATTATAACAAGGACTAATATATTACTAGTTATCCCGTGCTTCCTTTTGCAGCCCTCGCGGTTTACCTACTTTTGAGGTATTCTGGGTATTATCTATAAGCTATAAGGGCGTTGGCATCTTACAAGGTGTGTTTTTTAATTTTTATTGATGGTTTTTCTTTAAAGAGGTAAATCCCTCATCACAGGATAGGAGATGAGTATAATTGAACCCATTTTGGTACCCCCATTCAAGAAGAAGGGCAAGAGTGTGGTAATGTTTGTCACTATGTCTCAGTCACTGTGGACACCATGCAACAATGACAACTTCAGAAGTATTGCAGTTTATTTTCAAGTTAAAATAAGAAAAGGGTTATTTTTGAGGGTGTTTTTTATTGGAACTAAAGTAAAATAATTGACCAACTTTAGAATTTGTTAAATGACTCCTCTTAAAAAAATTTAATGGGGATTAAGGGTGTGTGCATTGAGGTCAAAGGGTTGTTAGCATGATCTCAACGGATCAGTATATTATGGACTCCTGATAATGGTATAGATCTAAGTTGACAGGTTGGATATTATAACTAATTACTGAATTAATTTTGAGTTAACTGCACCTTGAAGATGGCAACGATCCTTTTGTGGCCTTATGGACTGCACCCAAGGGCAGGGGAAGTAGGGCTAATTCCATTTTGAATTGAAAAGGTTGGTACACCTGAACCTAATGGGGATGGGATCGCCTCACTCTGCAACAAGTTGGAGGGCTGTGAAGGGGATATTGTCAGCCAAGCAGCAAGTTATTTTTAGACTGGCAAGCCAGCTTAATTGCTGAAGCACCCAAATGGCAAACCTGAATGCCAATGGCACTGCATCTGGTATGACAGTAATGGAACTAGGATTGAGTTTCCGTCATTAAGCACTCATTAGCCATAATCATGTATAGACACCTAGCAAAATACCAGGTAAATACGGCCATAAACCCTGAGGGTTGGTGGAATACCTGTGTAAAAGGCGGTTTGGTTTTCAACATAAAAATTAGAATTTGGGTAAGGGTTTATAGGAATTATAAATGAAGAAAATTGACCAACAATTTTTTAGTGCAAAGCAACTGAATAAATAATGTTCCATTGGTAATGGGTCAAGTCAGGTATCATGTCCCTCAAATTTGACCTAATCTGGAGAATTTTCAGGGGAGGGGCAGATAATTTCAATTGGAACTGACATCAAAGTATTTGATGGCAGGCCGGGTCACTTTTAAGTTTGACCTCAAACGCCTAGACCAAGGCTCAACTGTGTTTTTATCAGTTGGCACAATGGCATCTGGCTCAATGAGCAACGATATTCCCCAAAGCCACCCCACATATGGGCGGTCCCAATTGGTTGGAAACAGGTTTGGGATGCCCAATCTGCCCATGCACAGTCACTGGGGCGTTTGTTTGGTAAAATGAGTTACATTGGTCACAACTCCTGATTCGTTGGATAAGGGTATCAAATTGGCTGCAATAGTTCCCAAAGATACCATCTGCATTGGGGATAATCCTTGACAATTTTGAGGGGTGTTTGGCGTTAGTGATCATACTGCTGGATGTGTCAAAAATGTCATCGCCTTTGGTTGATAATTAATTATTTGTCCCTATTTGACTAAATGTTCTCCAATTGTTGAGCTTTATTCCAATAAGTTTTGGACCTTTTGACTTTGATTCAGTAGTCTCATCAAAGTTCCACAATTCATCGGGTGAGTTCAGCTGAGGTGAGTGCAGTTAATGAGAGAGGAATCTTAAGAGGGAGGGCTATTACCCAGCGCTCATCTACCATGTGAGCGAGATCACCCTGGATGACAAGGGGTACGGCCGCCCTCTTAAGACCCTTATTGTTTGGGAATAGAAAAATCGCCCAATCTATGCAAAGGGGACGTTCCCCTGGACTTACATTATTCTTTCCTTTTGCCAAAGGAAGGGCACAACCACCGGGAAACTGCATAAGGGCTATATTTTTGTGCGTCTTTGGCAACTTGATTGCCATCAAGTCACAACTTTTTTCTGGGGGGGAACGGAAAGCTTTTGGATGGGACTCATGGAACGCCTAGACCAGTTCCATGCAATTTGCGCAATCACAAGCCTTAACCCAAAAGTTTACATAGGCCGGATAACCCTTCCTCATGACGAGATACTGAACTGACTTCCATGATTTGCAGGATGCTAAGATGTTTTCCACCTTGGCTTCTTCTGCTTCCTCGATGACTATTGACTTAGGATCGGCAGGAACAGTCCCCTTGAATGGGGACAACTGTGATACATGGAAGACGGGGTGCTGTTTCCAATGAACTGATAGCTTTAACCAGAAAGCACCATTGCTCAAGTCTTCCTCAACCAGGTGGGGACCCAAAAGATTGCTTGCAAACTTCCAAGAAGGTACCTGCATCCACAAATGGCGTGTATCTAACATAACATATGAGCCCACCGCTATATCATGACCAGGAAGCTGTTTTTGATCCACAAACTGCTTATAATCATTGATAGCCTTTGTGAGATGCTCCCGCACTAAGGACTGGGAAGAACAAATGTGCTTAATGTGATCTGCAACAGCAGGGACCTCTGGATGCAGACAGGGCCTGACCAAAAATGAGGGATTATAACCCAACGTTGCTTCATAGGGAGAAAACCCCATAGAAGCGTGAGTAACATTGTTATAGGCATAGTGGGCAAGGGTGAAGTCATTGGCCCAGTTATCTTGTGCAGCCGCCACGTAGCAACGCAAATACTGTTCCAAATTTGGTTAACCCGCTTAGTCTGTTTCTTAGATTGGGGATGGTAAACAGTGGAATGGCAGGGGGTGATTTTTAAGATAGTTAAAAGTTCATATCAGAACTGCGCTGTAAATTGAGGCCCACATTCACTGATGATCTCCTGCGGAGACTAAACATAGAGAACACATGGCGTATGAAGAGACAAGCGTTTCTTATGATGTAATTGTGAAAGCACAGGGAATAAATAGGGAAAATTTTGTGAAACGATCAACCACAACAATCATTGTTGTAAACCTATTAGAACAGGGGAAGTTTGACAATAAAAGCCACAGACACCAATGTTCATGGACCCTCCACATGTTGGAAAAAATGTAGGAGACCATTTCTTCCTGAACGGTCTGACTTGTCCCATGCTCAGGTAATGCAATTGGCGATCCAGGCCGGAACTTCCTTAGTTAAACCCACCCAATTATAAGTCCACTTAACCAATTTGATGCATTTCTTATTTCTCAGATGGCTGATTGTGAGAGGATCGTGATGCGCTAGAAACACCTCAGCTCTAAAGAGAGGAGGAACCCAAACCTGTGACCTAAAATAGATGAGACCCTACACCAAGGAATAAAGGGAATGTTTTTGAGTTTGGAGGGACAATCGATCAAGTACTCTACTCCTTCAAGAAGATCATTTGTGCAGCTAAAACCTGTGAAATGAGATGGGCTTCAGGAGCAAAGGCGGATGACAAAACCATGGGAGGAGCAATAGACAAGATTTGAGTGGAGGGGATCACTGTAACAAGGTACACTTCAATTGTGTCTGAGGGACAGTGGTCCAGATTGCAGCTAAAAAATTGGGAAGCATGTTAAGCGCAACTTTCAAAATTTCATATTTGAAATTATTACTGCTCAAATTACAATAGGTATGAGCTTGCCGATGCACCAATTTCTGGGGTTTGTGGAAATACAAAAGAGCTTGGTGATTCATATGAACAGTTAACTCATGCTGGGCACCCTGTAACAAATACTGCCATTGAGTCAACGCCCATGATACAGCTGTCAATTCCTTGTCATAGATGGCCCAGGATTGCTCAGTAGAGGAAATTTTCTGGGAAAAGTAGGCGACAGAATGTTCAACCCATCGTGCTCCTGGAGCAGAACCACCACCGCTGCCACAGATGAGGCATTGCAAGCAACAATATACAGTTTTGAGGGATCCGCGTGTTTTAGGATGGGGGGAGATAAAAACACCTCTTTGATTGAATCAAATGCCTGCTAGCACTCAGGTGTCCAATTAAAAGGCACATTTTTACCTGTGAGGGGTTGGAGTGAAGCAGCTAACTGGGAAAGGGCTGGGGAAATTTTCTTCAGGAAAATAATAGCGCCCAAGAAAATCCATAATTGTTGCTGGGTTGTTGGAGTTGGCCATTCACAGATGTTTTCCAACTTGTTGGGGGGGGGAATAGTATAACCATCTTTGAGGACTATGTTCCCAAGAAAGGTAACTTCCTCCTTATAAAACTCACATATTGAAGGCTTGACGAACAAGCCCGCCTTGTGCAAAGCAGCCACAACTTCTAACCCTTTAGCATGTTGTTCAGGAATTAGGGAGTGAACCAAGATGTCATCAATATATGTGACCACGCAAGCAAACCAGAGGTCGCCCAGTACACTGTCAACCATTATTTGAAACGTAGCGAACATGTTATTCAACCCAAAGGGCATTATGCGGAATTGAAAAATACCTAATTTGGTTCATATTGCAGTAAGCCGCTCTTGACCCTTCATTACCCATATTTGATTGAAGGCATTAACGAGGTCAAGCTTGGAGAACAAACAAGACTTAGCGATTGCTTTACTGATAGTTTGCTCCATAGGAAAAGGGTTGGGATTTCTCATTGTAATTTTATTTAGGTGTCTGTAATCTATGCAGGGACTGATGGAACCATCAGCCTTCTTGGCAAAAACAATGGGAGTGGCAATTGGTGATGTCTTTAAACAGTAACCCTTTCTTTAGCATATTGTCTAACTAAGTTTTAAGAGAAGCCTCCTCCTCCGCTGTGTGTGGATACAAGGTGCAGTTGATGTTCACCAACTGTACTGTTGTTTGGAATCCTAAGCCGAATTTAGTGGAGGGGAAGATAGTCCACTTTTTCAGAATTAAAAATGCTTCTATAGCGCATCAATTCTTCATGAAAATCAGATGGAAGGCCTGCAGGGGAAATGAGAGAAGTGATGGAGCTGCGGCCTTTGTTTTCTTAATGGTATTGACTAAGGAAAAGTCTCCCTCCAATTGATTATTAAAAAATGACAACATATTTGACTCCAGGTGAATTTTAACATGTTGCCGATGCCACCATCTGACCCCAAGATAACTGGATACACCAGGTTTGGAATTGCTGAAACCAATCACAAAAACTAACCTGATGTACTGAGATAGGAACTGGCTGATGGAATAGATATGAGGTCTGGGAGGCTGATGAAGCAACCATCACTGAAGGACCTAGGTATAGCTAAGCTCCAAAAGTTGAGATAGCTCAACACTCATAAAATTACCAGCAGCTCCGGTATCCACCAGAGCCTTAAAGCAGATGTGTGGGTTCTGATACTAATCTTCATTGGAAGTAAAAAGTAGGCAAGGTTCTCTTTATTGGCAGCTGAAGTCAAATACGTCAATATGGAAGAGATGGTATGTGGATCAGGGGAAACCACTAGGCCCATAACAGGAGTAAACCCATCACAGGTCAGAATGCCAGAATATACTGACATGGGCATGATGGCCGCGGCAGCTATGGGATGTGGTTTAGGCAATTTGAGAGGTACTAGACTATCATGACCATAGTACAACTTCTTCACAACTTGATTCAGCTGAGAAAAAAGGACCATTGCTACGCCAATATTAATGAGAAAGGTGGAAATGGTTATAAATAATGGTTGTCAATTATATCAGGTAAGCAGCAAATTATTTTTAGACCACCTGCCACCTTACGTGCTGAAGCACCCAAACAGAAAACCCAAATGCCAGTGGCACTGCTGCTGGTATGACAGTTATGGAACTAGGAAGGAATTTCGCCATTAAGTAACCATTAGCTTTAATCATGTATAGACACCTAGCAAAATACCAGGTAAACATGGATATAAACCCTGAGGGTTGGTGAAATACCGGTGGAAAAGGCGGTTTAGTTTTCAACATAAAAATTGAAATTTGGGTAAAGGACTTTATTGGAAAGATAAATGAAGAAAATTGACCAACAATTTTCTCAGTGCAATGCAACTGATTAAATAGTATTTGATTGGTAATGGAGCAAAGCAGGGTTTGGGTCCCTCAAATTTGACCTTATCTGGAGAATTTTAAGGGGGAGGGGCAGATAATTTCAATTGGAACTGACATCAAAGTATTTGATGGCAGGCTGAGTCACTTTTTGTTTGACCTCAAACGCCTAGACCGAGGCTTGACTGAATTTTTGTTGGTTGGTGCAATGGCATCTGGCTCAATGCGCAATGGGAATTCCCCAAAGCCACCCCACATATGGGCGGTATCAATTGGTTGAAAACAGGTTTGGGTGCCCAACCCACACGTGCCAGGTCGCTGGGGCGTTCGTTTGGCTAAATGAGCTATGTCAGCTGCAACTCCCAATTTATTTGATAGGGGTTTCAATTGTCTGAAATAGTTCCCAAAGATACCATCTACATATCGGGGATCATCCCACCAATTCTGAGGGGTGCTTGGTGTTAGTGATTATATGGCTGGATGTGTAAAAACTGTCAGCAATTCTAGCCAAAAATTAGATAAGTCCCTCTTTGACTATATGATTATCAATTGTTGGGATTTAATCCAATCAGTTTTGGACCTTTTGACTTTGATTCAGTAATCTCATCAAAATTCCCCAATTCAGCGGACGAGTTCATCCGAGGTGAGTGCAGTTACTGAGAGAAGATATCAAGAGAAAGGGCTATTACCCAGCGATCATCTACCATGTGAGCGAGATCACCCTGGATGACAAGGGGTACGGCAGCCCTCTTAAGACCCTTATTGTTTGGGAATAGAAAAATCGCCCAATCTATGCAAAGGGGACGTTCCCCTGGAATTGCAGATATCAGGCTCAAGTTTAATTTGAAAGGTTAGATTGCATTCAAAACTGACTTACACCCTGGGCAGAGATCAAAAATCACTATATACATTCTGGCATTGGAGTGGGATATAGCCTACCTGCTGGCAGTTGATTACTGGCCATCACCACTTCCTTTGTACATGCCTTAGATCATTTTACCTATTCCTTAGTGGTAGAAAGGATTGGAAGGGGAATCCCTTAAAGGGATAAGGTGTAACCCACCACTAAACCACAATAATGGCTAAACTGCACTTGTTGGTGAGGGTTAGCAGCCTTCTTGGTCCTTTCCTGGTTCTGTGAGGAAACTCATTCCTATTGAGGTAAAGGGGTTAATTTCAGGATTTAAATTAACTTCCCTCTTTGTACAGGGTTTCTCCGCCATCATGAACTTAAGAGAGCGCATTGTTTCCATGCGCCTCAAGTAACTTAATGGTCAGTAAGGTGGCAACCTTTTTGGGGGAGGGAAAGAGGCTTTGAGGCGTGATTTGTGGAAGGCTTCCACCAGCTCTTTGCAGTGGGTGAAATCACTATTGCTCACCTATATGTATCCATAGTTGGGAAACCCTTATAAGCAATCAGATACTGAATTAGATGGCGTGATTTCCTTGACAGAAAGATTGCCTCATCCTAAGCTCCCTGAGAGTCTTCCACCAAAAAAGATTTCAGCACAGAAGGTTTCTTACCCTTGAAAAGGGGAAACTGAGATGAACGTAAAACGTTGTGCTGCTTCCAATGGGAAGTAAACGTCAGCCAAAAAACCCTACTTTACCATTTTTTCCTCTACCACATGGGGACCTAAATCTTTACTAGAAAATATCATTAATGAACCTTCATATGAAGATTATGTGTATCCAAAATGACTAGGGATCCAACCTTGTACTCATGGGCAGGAAGCTTATTATGATATGCGATCTTTTTGTAGTCAATGATGGCCTTTGTTAAGTGCTCACAAATCAGGTTTTGGGTATCTAGATCTTCAGCAAGAGTTCTTCTGCAACAGGGACCTCTGAGTGAAGGTAAGGGAAAATTTGAAATGTGGGGTTGTACCTAAAGGTATCTTCATATGGGGCGAAGCCAGTGGACGTTTGGGCTTCATTATTGTATGCAAACTTATCAAAGGGAAGATCAGAAGCCCACTTGTCTTGAGTAGCAGAGGTATAGTAGCAAAGGTACTGCTCAAGGATCTCTTTGACCCTTTCTATCTTCCCGTCAGACTGTGGGTGATATGCGGTGGAGCTACATGGCTTTATCTTAAGGATGGATAATAAAGATCTCCTTGAAACATAATGTATTGGATGCCCCAATCAGTCACCACTTCACAGGGTAGGCGAGCTTATAAAAACATGATGGATGAATGCCTATCCATTTCCTCCAAGGAAATTGCTGAATGTCATAGGATGAACAGATAAACTTGGCAAATTGATCTACGACCACCATATTTTCATCAATCCCATTAGAACTAGGGGTTCCTTATAAAGTCAAAGGATGTAGAGGTCCACAAGGCCTTCTGCCTGCTGTAGAATATTTAGAAGGCCGTTATTGCCCAACCTGTCAGATTTTGTCCAAGCACAAAATATGCAAATCGTTATTAAGTTAGAAATGTCCTTAGCGATACCTGGCCAGATGAACAACCTTTTAACCAGATCAATTCATTCTTACTTACCGTGTGCCCAATGCTGAAATCATAATGTTTGCAGATGACCTCATTGCAAAGATGAGGAGAAACCCAAACTCTATTCCTGAACAAAAAACATCCCTTCTTTCAGAGTAATTAAAATTTGTTTGTGGGATGGGAGTACCAGTTGATCAAACAACTTCAGCCCCTCCAAGAAGGATCTCTGACCAACCAGCACACAAGAAATCAGATTGCACATCCAAGGTCCAGTTTGCCACTGAGATTGTGGAAGTTGAAATGGCTAAGATTTGAGAAGGAGGGATGGACATGACTAGTTCTTGAGACTTCTCATCTATAGGACTCAAGGAGGGGTGCGGCCCAACATATCTGGAGATACATTTAGAACACCCTTCACAAACTTTTACTTGTAGTTGAAGCTAAAAAAGATGTGATAGGTCTGGGCCTGAGATTGCCAAATTCTGCGGCTTCCTTAAAATACATGATGGCTTAGTGAATACGTTATAAAAATTACTTTATGTCATGATCCCTGGAGGAGATAACGCCATTATGTAATCAACAATGCCACCGCAGCAAGCTACTTATCATATATAGCCCATGATTTCTCTGAGGAGGAGAAATTGTGAGAAAAGTAAGCAACATGGTGATCTACCTCTTCATGGTCCTGAATTAACACAGACTCCACTGCAGCTGCAGTGGCATCATATGCCACAATAAAGTCATTGATGGATCTTCATGAGAAAGAACTGTAGGCGCAACAAATTTTTGATATCCTTGAACTCTTGTTGAGGAATTTCATTCAATTGAAGGGGATGCTTTTCTTGTCAGGAGATGAAGGATGCCACCAACTTAGAAAACATGGGATATTTTTTTGGGAAAAATGGTATTTAAAAAACTTAACAGCTGCTTATGTGTGGTGAGATTAGGCCATAAAAGAATGGCTTAAAGTTTGCATGAGAGATGGTATAACCATTTTCGGAACCAGGATACCCAGGGAAGTGAATTTTTACTTGAAATTTACAATTTGAAGGCTTCACATACAGAACCGCATTCTTCAAGGCAGCCAGAACCACCACAAGATTTTCGCATGATGCTCATAAATGGGAAATTATACCAAGATGTCATGAATATATGGCACTGCAAAAGTGCAATGGAGATTGCTCAGGATATCCTCTTTTTATGTGTTGGAACATGGCAGGGACATTTATTAAAGCCAAAGGGCATTACTATGACTTGAAGTTACCCATCTGGTATGGATGTCCTTAACCACTCTTGACCTTCTGCTACCCTGATTTAATTAAAGGCATTAAATCTTAAGTTTAAAAAACACAGGACTCTGAATTTATTTAGCTGATGGTTTGTTCCAAGGGGAGGGGATAAGGGCAAAGTACCATTATGTTATATAAATTTTTTTAGTCCACGCAAGTAAAAGATCTTCAGTGACCTTTCATGTAAAAGACTATGGGAGAAGCAATGTGAGAGGATTTCCATAATAGTTACTCCTTCTGAAGAATAACCTTTAATCAGATCTTCAGTGCCTTATCTTCTTTTTCATTCTTTAGATATGATGGGAAGTTAATATTGATCAAATTCACTATCAAATGAAAACTCAAATCATACGCCAAGTGGGGCAGGAGATGATTGGCTTCATATTAAAGATGTACATATACAGAATTACCCAGGAGGAGAAATTGCGAGAAGCTTTATGTGAGGCTGTTGAAGTAATGGAGCCCACTAAGATTGCAGAAGCTAACGTATCAATGAGAGGATACTCATTCATAGGTGGGTATTATTAATAGACAAGAAATTGAGTCCATATTTATATCATCTGTTGATGACGCCACCTGTCAACTCCATTAATAACTGGGAACAGAAGTTCTGTAACTATGGTAAGTCGATTTCAAAGGCAGAACTTGTGCATATAAAATGATATATGAAGTCTTACCATATAATAAGACATTGGAGCAGGGAAGCACCCATTACAGAGGAACCATTTAAAGGTCAAGATCATGATCCCAAATCTTTTTAAAACTCATGATGTTTACTGCTGCTATGGTATACAAAAAATTTAATAAGACACTTTATGGAATTCCAACTGAATCTCAACAGCACAATAAACAGGCAAACTTGTTTACTTTTAACCGCATAAGAATAACCTCCTGTGTCATGATTAATTGACATGATTGTGGGAGAGGATTGCAAGGATAAGGAGGAGATGGGCCAGTCTAGAGAAATCAAGTTGGCCTTCCTCCTCCCCTAAATTCATTGTAGATAAACGTTGGATTAGAGCCAAGAAGGACCATGTATATCCCCAGAGATCACGTGATAGGGTAAGATGTTACATTGATGGGGTTAAAAATTACATGTTATAAATTGATCAAAGATGATTTGATATGTTTAATTTCTGAACGCGGACTTCATTTGTTCACAAAATTTAACATTGCAAATGATAGAGGTATTTAGTTGGCAGTGAAGTCTCAAGTTTTTTATTTATCAAGATATCAAAATACCATGAGTGGAGGCCTTGTTCTATTGGCTAAAGTCGTTTCTAAAACCAACAGATGTCTGAGGCCTAAAATTTAAATTTTATCTTTTAAATTAGTTTCTCCTCTCAGCGTAGCAGTTCTCTTGACTGTAGCTGAAGTTAAAAATGGTCTCAAAGCAGTAATCGTTTGGAGAGGTTAATGAAGATGAAAAGATAGGGTAAAATAGACTACTTTAATGAGTTGGAAAGTGTTGATATTTAAAGAATTTATGGGAACATAGTGCCTAGGGGACCTCCATGGCCCTGTATGATCAGGATATTTAACAGTCTTATGGATTGATCACCTTGTCAGTGCCCTCATTTTTCTGCGTCATCCTTGTGACTGCAATGTGGGGGTTGCGCCTCTTGAGGTTTGGGAAAAGGGATGAAATTACTGAGTCATCTCCATTAATGATAATGCATGTAATGCTTCTGATCGAAAATCTTATTGGTGCCTTAAGGGACATGTTTCAATTGCAATGGCTTGAGAGCTGACTTATTGAGGCTCAATTCAGGAGTAGTGATTTTGGCTCGCTACTATATCAAACCATAACAACGCCCATTCAAGTTCCTGTCAGAGGGGGTTTAGAGCTGAAGGAACTGGCTAAGAGCTCAGTTCACCACTGTCCCCTGATTGATGTTGGCAATGTAGTACTCAGAGTTTACCATATGAATGACCTTATAAGGTCCAAAGCATAGAATTCCTAAGCTTGTTTTGTTGCCTCTGGGTCAATGGTGTTGAAAGTCAGGATTCCTATTCAAATTGGAGATTTGAATGTGTCAGATGAAGGGAATTAATCCCAATCTGACAAAATAGCCCAAACCTCTGTCAGGGACAATCCCTGACAAAATTCAATAGCTCTAAAAGTTGGGTATCAGCAACAACTTATGTGGTCGACTATTGCTCCCTTGGAGCCTCCTAAACTTGAAGTTCAAACCCAATCCATTTGGCGAGCAAATCCTATTTGACTGAGATAGTTAGCCTGCTTTGGAGTCCCCAGTTCATGTTGATTATAGAGCTTAGCTTATACTGATTGAAAATTTACCAAAGAAACTTCCAAAAATTCCCTTATATCATAAAATCTAAGCTAATAAACAAAGTTCTCTCTCTTTTAGCCTTTCTTAAGTAAAATTGGTCAAAATTTATTTAAAAAAACTACTCCAGATGTAATATCCGGAGTAAAAGACTTTTCAACCAAGAAAAACAACAAGGTATATTACAAAACCCAGGAGCTTTGGGTCCCCCGGCCTCAATAAACTAATGAATACATGGTAACACAACCGTTGTCTTGACAAAATGATTCTCCCTGCCAGGTACCCCCAAGTTTTCAGTGAAAAATATAATATAAATAAAAAAATGAAAAATAATAATTTGAAGGGGGTGGAAGGCGAGTTGGTAGGGCATATGGCTGCCAACCTGAAGGTTGCAGGTTCAACTCCCACCCTTTGCACATCAATCGGGGTGCCAGCCAAAGGAAGCTATTGGTGGTTAGTAGGTCTAATAACACGAAAACCTTACCCATGATGTAACCAGAAAAATTTGAGTCCCAATCCAGAGGTGGAAAAACTTTCTTCAATGGAGTTGACCCTGTTCAGGTTTCATGTCTTTTCTTTCTTTCATTTCTTTCTTTCAGTAATTCCTGTCCCCTGGTCAGCTTGCCTCAGTTAAATAAAAATAACAATTTGGCCTCAGATCTATTTTAAATAAGGAACGCCTTAAAATATTGACAAATTTACCCAGAATGATGCATGGGATGGAGCAACAAATTCTTGCTATGAGAAAAACTAACTCAAACTTCAAGATGTGACTACCAAGCTCAAAAACAAAATTTGGCAGTTATCCCCTCTTGTTGCCACAAAATTAGCCCTTCATGCCATCCATGATTGGTTGGACTCAAAAAATTGAGGATATTAACACCTTAGAAAATAAAGTGACGCCCTCCACCATTACAAAACGTCCAGCAGTATCAGTTCCTCCTTAGGTGAAAACATCCCCCCAATGTCAGTTCACATTGTTTGACTGTTAACCCCCCAGTGGCACATTCAAACCGTCATTCAAATAGAAGTAAGTACCAGGAGAGGAACAACTTCTATTTCTTATTTTGTCATGAAAGTTTATGGAGAAAGCCACTGACAATCAACGTCTCAAACGCCTAACTAACTATCTTAGTCATGTAGCTCAAGACATTATGGTACCTACCTAAAGCATTGCCAGACTTAGGATGGCGCTAAGACTGCCTTGCTTTGGGAATTTTGGAGTGACCTAACTTTATCCAACCAAAAACAAACTTTTTATGAATATAAGCCTTAATTGGGAAGAAACAGCCACTGAAATTTCTCACTGTTTATAACCTGAAGCTCAAATGTTGGTCGCAGAAAAACGCCTTACCTTAAATGATGCTATCACTCTTCATTTTTGGCGTTTGAAAATATGCCTAACATTCTTACTTTATCTTAAAGCAGTTAAGTCTAACTGGACGTCTCTACTCCATATCAAAGAAGATATTTGGAGATTCCAGCTGACCTATTCAAAACTATGAGATCACTCGTTTTAATAATAACAAGCCTCAGCACCAAGTGTTAGCTGTTACTTTCCAAGTCACCTATAATTAAATCATACTGCACCTATTGCAAGAAAACGAACCACACTGTAGACTTTTAACATCCTTCAATATAAGTCTGCAAAAGATCAGTCAGTATAGGCCAAGAGGCTCCCTATGCTGACGGAAATCAAGTGCCTCAAAACCCTTGTTGTTGCTCTAGCTCTATTCCCAGAATTTCAGGATTTTTTGTGTTAGTGCGCCTTCAGAAGTTGACTTACCTATCTCTATTTAACGAAATAATAATATCCAGCTTTCTTACTTTTATGTTGTTCAGTTACCCAAACAATTTTGGCGGTCAGCTCTTCTATGGAAAGCCCAAGCACTGGCAGATAAAACTTTCAAATGCATTTAACAGCCCTGAGCTTGGCTGCAGTAAATTTTCCGCTTGCTTCACTACAAATCCCTAATGACAGTTTACTAGCTATTAATTCTTGGTTCAGATCTTTGATAATTTGAGTAGAGAAAGTTTTACTTATGGTTGAAGTCCTGGCGATAATTGACACTATTTCCTCAATTAACTTTATTTCCTCCAAACTTATTCAAAAGATAAAAATGACTCTAGACTTGATTCATGAATCTGAATATGGGACAGCCAGTAATCAGTCACCTAAGGCGATAGGAGCCTATTATGCCCTACCCCTTCAATTTGGGAAACTTTTAATTACTGTCCCTACCATTGCAATAGAAAACGATACTTATGAGTTGCTTATTGGGGTCCAATTGATGTGGGAATTCAATTGCATCATCAACAATAAGGAAAAGTACCTAACTCTACTAGGGTATCAGATTCTGTTAATAATTTGAAACATATGTCAAAAGTAAAAGAGCCCCAAAAAATGGACATGCCTCTTCGTATACCCATCCTCAATTTGTAAAGTTGAATACCAAGTCTTATGTGGAAAACTAACTTAACCCAGAGGCGATGGATGTCAAATATGGAATCCTGCTATATGCTCCACATCCTATCACAATACTCTCTGTCTCAAAAGTTATTTTAGATATGAGGATCCATATTCTCACCCCTCTTAAACAAATTTTAGAGCTATGTGTACAACCAAACCCTTTAATTAAAGAAGCGTTGACCTGCTAGGGATTTTTGATCTCGCCTATGGGAAATCAATCTAGTCACATTAGGGATATTTAACGAATCATACCCTTCAGTTCCATAGCATGCCCCTTTTGCTTATGCAAAACTATGTCCCATTGGGAATATTGCTGATGTGAGATGTTTTGGATCATTACAGGATTTAGGATTCGATCTCCTACCCACCATAGCTCTAGGTGAAAGCAGGATTGGAGATAATCTTACCCCTAATGAATGCCATAATGTCAAAGATCTCCTTGAGAAGTATGGCAATATTTTATTTTTTTCTCTCGTTGCAATCACTTTTGCAACATCATTCAATTTAAGTCTGGAAAAAAGTTTGATAATCTCACTGAAGAGATTAGTTAACGCCCATGTCAGGGAGCATTTGGGCGAGCAAGGTCAAGGGCACAGGTGTTGGCCCTGTGGCATCCAAAGTTCGCAAACGCCCCAGTGAACCTGGAGGGATAGATAAACTTAACAAAAAACTGGCAGTAATCATTTTCCCGGAAATTTTAGCTTGGCAAGTGTGATGCAACCAGTAAACCAATATGCCGCACTCCCAACCACCCTTATTGGTGGAACATGGAGTGCAGGTGTTCCTGGTTATTCAACAGATGGCAAGTTAGGAAACATTTTGTGGGGATGTACACACTCATTTCCAAACATGGTGTATGTCGCACCTCATTCCATGCCACATGGCTGGCTGGATCTAGGCTTTGAGATCAAGGTAGCGGCGGATGAAGCTGCAGTGGTGCGCGTTGTTGTAGACCTCCTGGATGGTCAGTGGGTCGGTGAAACTAGGTGAACCCATTGGACAAAATCAAATCAAATTTTCATCACTTTCAACTTTCTGCCTACTACAGTCAAATGCACCATACTCAAACAACACCTGAAGGCTGGGCTCGCCATATACAGTAAAATACAATCCTTTGAAATGCAGCGCTTTAAGCTAATGACAAACCTGTGCACCAGCAAAGCAATTGCAGTTCTAACCCCTGCTGAGGGGATAGTGAAGGATCTAACCCAAATCCTGCATACCGCTTTTGTTAACATTGAGGGCATGCGATCCACCCTTTCAGGGTCACCGTGGATAGCGCACCTCCCATCTGCGCCTTCTGTAGCGCTTTTGGCCACAAGGCCCACACCTGCCCCGCCAAGGAGGGCATCACATATCAAGTGCTTCCCTCATATTCAATAGGCAGAGGTGAAGCCCACTATGAACTTACCAAAGATACAAAGGCAGCCTTCACGTGGGGAGCGCAGGGATGCTACTTACTAGTAAAGCCAATATCCCCTTGAGAGCAGAAGAAGACCAAACAGGCCCACAAGATGGCAGCCAAGGAGGTGGCTAAGACCGCTTCTGCTATCCTGCCCTTCCAGCTCCAGGAGGACATTGAGACTTTAGTGGTGGAAGCAGCTCGTGAATCCCTCAACCAATCAGATTGGGACGCCCAAGACAATTGAGCCGCCCAAGCTGAAATCCCAATGGGCAAGTTGGTTTCACCCGACCAATGCACCTAAGCTTTGATTGGAACTGATCCAGTCTCCAACTTTCCTGCCAACATTCCACTTCCAAGCGTGGGTGCACCACAAATGCACACACCACAAAAATATTGTCCAGAAGAGGGGGAAAAAGCGAAGGCAAAGGCCAACGTGAACCTAACTGCTAAAGCCACCCATACCATCAATTACATAGCATCACATACCCGAGGCGCAACAAGCGACATGAAGAGCAGGAGAAGGCTGAAGGGCTTGGGTGCCCTTCCCCTCACACCTAAGGTGCGATGGGGGGAGTCTTTACTTTAGGGACTTTGAACATCGCCAGACTCAAGGCCTCGCTGTCCCAGGTTAGGAAACTGAGTTTTTTACAACAAAATTTACCCGTGGATATCCTGAACATCCAGGAGTCCCACTGTCCATGCAGTTCTGAGGAAACATGGAAAACCATGCTCCTCCCTTACCTCTCCTTCTGATCTGAGCACTGTGGGATGCTTATTTGAAAGAACAAAAATTTTAAATTTTTATTGTCTGAATCCTTTCTTAGCGGCTGCATCCTCATAGTCACTTTTTTGTGGGATGACAAAGTGCATGCTATCGTCAACATTTACACCCCATCCTGTGCATGAGAACGTTAAGAATTTTTACGTTGGTCAATTCCATTTCGTTACACCATGACCCTTTCATCATTGGTGACATGAACTGTTGGTTGAGCCCATCCACTGATCGCTGGCCTTTATCACCTTCATCACCCCAGGGACACGTAGAACTCCACATTCTCAAGGCCACCCTAGTGTTGGTCGATATTTTGCTGCATCATGCTCCACTTCTCAAAAACATGTCGCGCCCCCATGTCCACAATGGAAGTTAAGGTCCATGTCCTGCATTGACCTTATCCTTGCACCATTGAAATTTTGTACCCAAATTTCCCATTTCACCACAACAAAGATCAATTTCTCCAACCACAGGATGGTTTCAATATCCTTCCAATTATCCAACCCAGCAGCTCAGGTTCTGAGTTGGTGCAAACTTCGCCCAGCTGAAATTGTGTCACCGAGAGTTTCCTCATTGGATGGAATCTGCAACCGCGGCTCTGGAGTTAATTGCACCATTTTGCGCTGATCCAATCTCCACCTGGTCTGCCTTCAAGGTGGACACAAACCGCCAGGATCGCCACCTTTCCTTCCGCTGTTCCAACTTGCCTTGGCGGTCATTTCGCGCGCTCTGGCAGAGTTGGCCCACCTGGAGTCCAACGTCCCAGCCACGGGCTACAGCCCTGCTTGGGGTCGCAAGTGGGTGGAAGTAGCCACCCACCTTAACGCTCTAGAGAGACAACACAAGCATCAGGTTTGTGTTCAGTAAAGAGCTAAACACATTAAAGTGGGTGACATGTGCTCCACTTACTTTTTTCAATTTTTTTTTGCATTGCGCCAGAGCTTGGCCTGCACACAGGTGCAAAGGCCAAACAATTTTGTAGTGGATATGCTGGCCAAAGTGGCGATCAAGGTACAAAACTATTACTCTGAATTGTACTGATCCAAACCAATTCCGCCAGCCAAAATGGCAAATTTTCATGATAGTGCACACATCCACACCGTTTCCCGTTTCCTGGAGTTGATTATTATGATTACTCTGGACAAACTCTGGTCCGCCATCCACGGTGCACCATATAGGAAATGCCCAGGCCCTGATGGCATTCCTTATGAGTTCTATAAGAAGTTTTTCAAGGATTTATCACCATTGTGCTTGCCTCTCTTAACCAGTGCCTTTTGGAAACGCGCCTCCTACCAGGAGGGCAAGAGGCCTACACCATTACGCCTTTTCAAAAAAGGAAATCAGTTAGACTTGACCAACTGACGCCCCATTTCTCTCACCAACACTGACACTAAACTTTCTACTAAAATCATGGATAACCGTCTAGGGATTGTTGCCTCTGCTCTCATCTCCCAGGAACAATTCAGTTTCATACCCAGAAGGTCGATTTGGGACAACATACACACGTTGGCCAACGCCTGACAGTCCACGGCCTCTGGTGCACTTGTATTTTTAGACCAACAGAAGGCCTATGATAGAGTTAACTGGGATTACCTCAGGGCCTACCTCCACCAATTCCGCCTACCCCCTCGCTTCATCAATTGGGTGATGCTACTGACAGAATCCGCCATAATGGCTGTGCGTGTCCCTGCCTTTCTCACGAATGTAGTCCGCCCTCAAAGGGGCCTACGCCAAGGGGACCCTCTTAGCCCACTCTTATATAACTTCAGCCTTGACTCACTTCTTCGAAATGTGAATGCCCGCCTTACTGGGTTCCATGTGCAAGGCCAAGCCCCGGTCAAGGTGTTGGCATTTGCTGATGACTGTGTGGTTAGGGTGTCTAACAATCATGATGCACGCGCGTTTATGCTCTTATCCAGGTTTACTCCAGGGTAAGTAATGCTTCACTCAACGCCTCCAAAACTGAAATCATTCTCCTTGGCCGGTGTCAAGCCCTCTGGGCCCCAGCGCCTTGTTTCCAATCCGCCCCCTCAGCTAGCACATGCGCTGTCTTACCCTGCCCACCCCACACCGCCCCAATTGTGCTCCCCTTTGTGCCAGGCCCCACCATCATCCCAGTCTGCCATTTGGGGATGTGGTTGGAGGCAGGCGGGTATGCCTCAACGGTGATGGAGAACCATATTCTAGACAACGTGACAAAACGCATAGCCTCCCTCAGAGCCCGTCCTACTTCCCTTACCAGCAGAGTTGTACTAGCCAACTCTATGCTCCGCTCCAAATTTTGGTTTGGGGCCCACGCCATCGCTTTCTCCCCAAGTTTCTTCAAATCACTGTATGCTCTTCTGCAAGGGTGGCTTTGGTCAGGCCGCCCACTTCCAGTGCGACTGGAGGTCATGTTTGGACCTCGCCATATTGGTGGTATGGGCCTGCTCAACTTTGAGGCCCATGCTGCCAAACCCTTAACACCTGGATCTCTGCTATTACCAACCCTACAGTTTCAGCCCAACACTGGTCTTGTGCGGCCTGCTCCAACTTCTCCTGCGCCCTGGGCCTCACCAACCTGTCCCACCCACACTCTCTGTTGAAATATCTGGCTTCTCATCCTTCAGCTGCAGGCCCACATGGGACAACACCCCACTTCAAACGGATCTTCCTCTCCATTTGGAGTGCTGAGTGGCAGATTCGTAATTGTGGGCACACAGCTCAGAGGGGGCGCCCCTCTCCTCGGTTCACCCAGGAGGTACAGGGACTACCCATTCTGAATGGAGTGATACCCACGAGGCCCCATATTGTCCAGGGTGGACTACCTGGACATGATGGACATCCCCTATCCCCTTGATACCCAGAAAGCCATTTGGAAGTACGCCCACCACCCTCTTCTGCAGCCTCATATCTGATCCCATGTGTGGCACTTCTTGAGATGGGTGTACCATACTGCTAAACGCTCTAACGATCTGCACTCATCCTGTGTCATGTGTGGCCAGTATGGAACGCTGTTTTACCGCCTAGAAAAGTGTCCTCCATCTAAAGCGATATGGCGTGAGGTACAACGTCTTCTTTGCCAGGATCAGGCACAGCCCTTCATTCTGTCTAGTGACATGTTTGCTTTGTCAATAGCCTCCACTCTCCAACCCTCACTTCATGCCTTGGTGGTCACAATTGCCATGTGGACTATCCACACGATTGTCTTGGATGCCATCTCAGGCTCCACCCCCACCCTCCAGGAAGCTGTCCGCTGGTTCTAAATGCACTTAGTGGATCACTTTCAAGCGTGGATGTTTGAATACCTCCCTCCACGTCGCCGCCAGTTGGTCTCGTCCTGGTTCCCAGTGTGGTTCATCAATTCTGACCCCTTCCTACACTCGTGCTCAATAATCATGCCTGCCCCTATACACGCGACCCCCTCCCAGTAGTGGCGTTCCCACTGGTAACAGGAGATAGGCTTAGCTTCTCTGGGGTTCCCTCCTATTATAAGTGTTTCATTTTCTCTGTGTCTTATCAGAAGTGTCCGTCCCCTGGTCAGCTTTCCCCGAAATAAATTGAAATATGGCGATATTTTTTTTCTCTTGGGACCAAGTGACTGGGAGAAAGTCCCGGGTAATTCACCAAATTGAGACTGAGGATCAGCCTCCATTCAAATCCTGGAAATATTAAAAATTCAAAGTGGAAGAAGCTCAAGCGGCCTAAGAGTTACAATAGCTGTTGAAGGTTGGTTTATTAGTGCCTTCTAAAAGCCCATGGGCTTCCCCACTCTTATTAATTCAAGAGAAGGATGGATGCCACCATGTTGTCATGGATTATTGCCACCTCAATTCTGTCACATGAAATGACAGCTATTCATTGCCGATTATAGACAATTCCTTATGGCCGATGTTAGGGTTTATCTATTTTTTCTCTATGGATCTTACCAGCGGGTAATGGAAAGTCGATTTATTGCCAGAAGATTAGGAAAAATGTGCTTTTATCTCGAGTGAAGGAATATCAAGCCCACTCAAATGCCACAGGGTTATGTAACGCCCCTTCTACCTTCCAATGCGCCATGGACGGACTTATAGGTTTTTGAAACGCTCCTGTGTGATAGTTTATCTTAACAATATTACCATATTTTGAAACCTTTACTGAAAATTTAGAACACCTCAGGCAATTTTTACAGTAGCTATGGCAAACATTATTAGAGCTTGAAGCGTCAATTTACTTTTTTTGAGTGAGATGGATTTTTGGGCCATAAGGTAAGTAAAGCCGGAATATCCCAGATGGATGACAAGGCCTTAGCCTTGCTAAATTGACCCCCCAAATCTCTATGAGATGTAAAGCTTTTCTTAGGGATGGTGGTATATTATTGCCAATTTATCCCCCAATTTGCAGAGCCTTGAGAGTCAGGTGTAGTTACTGAAGAAAGGGATATTTTTTCAGCTGAAGGAATAACAACAGAAGGCCTTCAACTTTCTGCACATCTCTCCTACCTTCTCCAGTACTTATTCACTCAAATTTTTATAAATTCTTACTCCTCTTTAATGATACCAGCAATCTAGCCATTGGAGCTATACTATCTCAACATGATGAAAACTTAGTGGACCATCCTATTGCCTACTATGGCAAGACCTTATCCAAAGACAAACATGACTATAGTGTTATGAAATGCAAATGCTTAGTGGTCCTACTGGCTGTTAAGAAAATCTGAATTTTTTTATGGGAAACATTTCACTATAATTACTGACCATGCTTCTTTACAATGGCTATAGCAAATGAAGGACCACAACATAAGATTAGCCCGATGGGCGTTAAAGCTTTAAAACTAAGACTTTTCTATTATCCACTGACCAGGACCCATTATTCAAAACGAAGATTTCCTATTCCAGCTTTCCATATTAATTTTAACTGACCTGAAGAGGATCAACTCTATGACCTCTTAACACAATCGCTTTTATGAAAGGACGAATACCCAACCTTTTAAAAAGGAATTAGCATAAAATTGGCAAATCTTCAACTCAATAATGGCCAATTGTACAAACATGTGTCTAAAAAGTGGGTGCGCTATTTACGACCTTCAGCTCAAACTGACGTCATATTGGACATTGGCAAGTCAGCCATAGGAAATTTGGAAACCTTACCAGTGGCTTAAGACTCAATGTCTTTGGGAAGGAATTCTTGTTTCAATACAGGATGTGTAAGAGTCCTGCCTGTTATGCAAAAAGTAAGCTGGACCTAATCCCTGATCACAAAATCCAGTAGTTCCACCCTGTGAACCCTTCCATACTATTATCTTTGATATGGAACCTCACCATCAGCCTCTAATGGTCATCATTTCCTCTTCATAGGCGTGAAACATTTAACTAAGTGGATTGAAGCAGTATTTCTACCCACAGCTTTGACAAAGGCTGCCGTCACATTTTTGTATAATCAGATTATCACCCAACATGGATGCCCTAACATCATTCTTTTCAATAACAGGCAAAATTTCCAATAAATGCTGGTGAAAGATTTAAACTTAATGATGGGACCACACAGGTATTCTCCACCACCTACCATCCTGCAACCAATGGAATGATAGAGCGGGCAAATGGTACTCTAACTGCAAACTCTCCAGAAAATGGCTATGATTGACCACCCTTTATTGGACCTGATATTTGCCTAGTGCAATTCTGGCCTATAGGATCAGGTATCATAATATAACTAAGATGTCGCACTTCCAAGCGTTTTATGGAAGAAGTCCATATCTGTCTTTTAATTTACAGGCTATGATTGACCAAGCCTCCTCCAAAGCCCCTGAAATCACTATGCAAAGTATTGCCAATGAAATTATTTGATTTCAAACACTGCTTCTGAAAACCTATCTTATACCACTAGTAGAGAAACTAATCAATTTAATGATAAGCATGACCCCCTGCACACTTTCAACTGGGTGACCTAGTCCTATTCTACCATCATTGGCCTGGAGTCGTGACAACAAATTGGGCACCAACAGGTTGGGGACTTACAAAGTCTTTTATAAGCGAAGCAATGAACACTCAATAGCAGAGGGAGTTCAGGGTACAGTAGTAAACCGCGTACATAGTCACTTTCTCCATGGTTCCCACCCTATGCCAAGATCTAGAGGGGTTTTTGGGATTCCTACTCAAATTGGAGATTTGGATGTATCAGATGAAGGGAATCAATCAAGATCTGATCAAATAGCCCAAACCTCTGCTGGGGATAATCCCCAATGAAATTTAGTGGCTCTAGAAGTCATGGATCAACTCTGACTTATGCAGCCAACTATTGCTACCTTAGAGCCTTTTAATCTCATGGTTCAAACCCAATCCATGTAGTGAGTGAATCTGATTCAACAGAGATAGTTATACTGCTTCAGAGTCTCTAATTCATCTTATTATAAGTCTTAGCTTATACTGTTCGGAAATTTACCAAGACACTTTTCCAATTACCCTTAAATCGTGACTTTAATATATAATAAACAAAATTCTCTCTCTTTTAGCCATTCTTAAGTAAAAATTGGTCATCATATACTTAGGAAATACCACTCCAGACATAGTATCAGAAATTAAATACTTTTTGACCAAGAAAAGCAACAAGGTATATTCCAACATTTATGAACTTTGGTTCCACTGGCCTCAATAAATTAAGGGATATGTGGTAACACAGCCACGGTCCCAATGAAGAGAATTAGGCCACCAAATTGAAAAATGGGTAAGGAGGGTCAGCCGACATTAGATCAATATGTCTCCCTTTATATGGTGGTGAAAATGTCTTTTGTGGTATGGCTTGAAGCTGGACAATTTTTATCTGCTAAGTCTTCATGGTTATATCAGAGTTCTCAGGAATAGAGGTATTGAGCAGGGGGAGAACGCTACTTGGTAAATGGAGATCAAGCCCATATAGAGCTTCAAAGGCGGACATCATGATGATTCAGTGATAACTTATTAAGTAAGCAAGCAAGACGCTGGGTAAGTGTGACAAACAGGCTCTCTCCAGTATGCAACAAATGAATTTGGCAAAAGAAGCCAAGTTGCAGTCCATATAGCTGAGACTACACAAGAGAGAAAATTCCTGCTATGTGCATTGAGGCCACAATCAGTTATTAAACCATTTAGGATAGTAGCCAGAATGCTGGTTGACAATAGTGCAATTTGTCCTGTTGACAAGGAATAGAGAGAAGCTAAAGCCTGTGCCAACTCACTATCATCATACATGTTGAATCCTGTCATACAATAAGAATATAATAAAAATAAACTTAAACTTAAACTTTTAGTTTATTTGTCTGCAGGATTGAGAAAACGAAGTTAGAGAATCTAACTTGATTTCCTGTATTATATGTGCTGGAGAAAGCTAAGCACTCTCATGGTTTAAAAAAGCTTAAAAAATTAAAAAAATGCCTTGTTCAAAACATGAGCTTAAATTAGTACTAATGGGGTTTCAAACTTGAAAGTTTCCAATTTTTGGCCTGCTCATGAGATCAAAACTCCAGATTCCGACTATCAGACTTAAATGTATTATCGGAATTATTATTCATTATATATTTCCAAACTGAACCATCTCAAATTTGATTAAATCTTATGGCTGAACTTTAGAAATCCTTCTCCATACTCTTATTGGTAGCCCTAAAGGTAAGGACCATATGGCAGTCAGGTAGGACCTTGACCGTTACAGTAAGTAATGGTTCCAGTGGGTAGGATTTGAGGTGGCCATCTTTCTCAATATAGAGACAAGGGTTTTGTTAGTGCACTTCAACGCCTCATTGGTTGAAAAATTGTAAAGGAGTTGAAACCATGTATAGTTTATAAAGGTGAAGTTAGTCCTTGGATTACCAGAAAGGTGAAATTTATCCCATTGCCCTAAATTAAGTGTTTGAGTATCCATGCTTGGTAAAAAATGATTGAATAAAAATAGGCCATGGCTTTTGCAGTGGCATCAGGAATGGAAATTGCTTCAACCCATTTAGTTAAATGGTCCATGGCCAATAGGATGTATTTATGGCCATGTAACCCAGTGGGCAGAGGGCCCCCTACATCAATGCTGGCTACGTTGAAAGTGACTGACAGAGACACTATGAATGCTGATATCAGGGACTGGCTAATCTTGGGATTGAAAAGTCATACACGCCTCTAGAACTTTCAGGATGGTATCAATCAGTCAGTCCCAGTAGCATCATTTCTTCAGCCATTTGTTGCTTTTTCACTGCACCATGTCCCACGGTCATATGCCTTTTTAAATTAACAATAGTTCAGAAAGAAGGGTGAATGTAAGGGACCATTTCTTATTAATTTTCTTATACAGCATCCCCCCTTCAATTTGAGTGGCTCAGGAGATTTTTCAGAACTTGACCTGGATCTTGGGAGTCTCCAACTCCCACTGCTCAGGCCGGACAATTAGATCATTTAGTCAGTCTTTTTTGGGGTTCAGGGCAGCGAATACAGGCATCCTTGATAAACCATTAGCGTTTTGATGAATCACTCCTGTAAAATAACAATAGTAAAATCGTAGTCCTTCAGCCTTAGGCCCATCTTGCCAACTGTCCTTCCAAGTCCTTCATCTGCTGCAGCTATTGGAGTGAGGAATGGTCAGTGATAATGGTGAATTATATGCTATATAGGTAGGTCTAAAGTTGTTTGATTGCCAATAAAATGGCCAGGCGCTCATGTTCAATAATGCTATAATTATGTTAAGGCTTTCTCAGGGTTTTACTGAATTAAGCCACCAGGTGATTGACCTGATTTTCAGCATGCTGTGCTAGGATGGCCCTGACAGTGATGTCACTAATGTTAATGATTAACAAGAAGAATTTGATTGAAGCGCAGTTGAACCAAAATAGTTTAGTACAAAGAGAATTTCTCAGCGATTTAAAAGCCTGTTCATATTCAGGCCGCCACTCAAAAGAAACATTCTTCTGTATGAGGTAAACCAGGGACTCGTCCAAGTTTAAAAAATGAGAAATAAACTGATGATGATAGCCCACCATGACCAGAAATACTAGAATTTCCTAAGGCTTTATAGGCGCAACATCTTCTTGATGGCATGGACTTTATCTGGATGGCTGGATACCATCTGTTGTGATTCCAATATGACTGGATGATAAACACTAAGGCAATATGGCAAATCGAATGGAATCCATTAGAATTGAACTGAGAATGGTTATTTTAAGCGCTTAGAATAAGGCGATGTTGTCATTTGACAAATACAAATGAAATCGCCTACAATAGGGCGATAGTGAATTAAAAATTAACTAGTCAGAACGAAGGGAACAGTGGAACTGAATAGTCCAAAGCTATGAGCGTGGTATTGGCCAAGCCACTGTAATATAAGCGAGATGGGCGATTAAGAGGGTTGTTGTTGTTTTAGGAGTAAAGGGGAAGTGGAATATAGAAGAATCCGCGTTAAAAGGATATTTAAGCGAGGTTGTGGGAGCAAGTGCTCTGTATTTATTTATAAGTTTATACCGTTGGTTCATGGACAATGATCATATCGTTGGTTCCAATTGCTCAGTGGGTCAAACCCTGTGCTAAAATTGCTGGCGTATCTACTTGATACCGCCAATTTTACAACAGTGGTGCTCACTACAGGGGGCCCAATGATCAGTAATAAATTAATAAAACTCTACATCGCCTGCTATGTCTCACCTAGGTTGCTTTGAAAATAAATCTGCATGAGACAATAGGACCATTTCATTTGAGAAGTTAAAACTCGCATTGGACACAGTGCTCAAAAACAACATGAGCTGCTACAGGAAGTCTGGTGTGCTCAGCTGCCACCCTTTGATCGCAATAGCAATATTCATGGATTCCCTTGATGATTTGAGTTTGCAACAGAAGGTGCCTCAGACCGGAAAAGGGCAAAACTGTTAATCTCTACCTTGGATGTTGGAAATGCTGATCAAGTTGTTTGTTACCTTCCAGACAGTTCCGTTACTTACCAAGAAGTCAAGGAGATGGTGATATGGTTGTTCGTCGGAAAAGCAAAGATGTCTCAGTGGAAGGCCAAGTTTCTGACCATCAGGTTTTAACAAAATGAGATTATCACTGCATTTGCTGAGCGGTTTACAACAGAAGCACATGTGTTGATGGGGGCTGGGATTCTAGCTATAGCTGATGTATGCATTGCAATGGCCTCTGCGGTGAAGCCATATCCTGAGCTGTACAATGCTATGGCCTCATCGTTAGAGGATGATGTACCACTTCTTAAACTTGTTCAGTTTGTACGTCAGTTAGCTGTAAAATTTCCTCCACCCAATATTGGGTGGGTTCCTGCTGTTGCCGAGGCCTACCCTAACCATGGGGAGGAAAGTAACCCATCAATGCAGATGATGCCAGGCCACTCCCCGCAGCTCACCATCTGTCCCATAACTGCTGAGCAACAACTGGCTGACTACCACTTTGACCCCAACTACACTGATCAACAGACGTCCATCTACCAATGTAGGTCTGGTTATGCCAATCATCTTTGGAATAACTTTCCAAGTGGGCCAACTTATATAAAGCACAGACGTAGGCCCTATGGAGTAAGTTGTTTTAATTGCGGTCACACTGGGCACATGGGATGATATTGCTCTGATTGACAGATCCCTTGCGTACAGCAGGATCTAGGTTATCAGGGAAAAGGCAGAGCGGAGTAGTGATGGGGCTCACTACTTCCACTTTCTCAAATTCATACATCTTACCTGAAGCTAATGTATTAAGTGCAGCAGAAGCCTACCAGTATGATGATGCTTCCCTCTACCAACAGCCAGTTGGGGAAGTAAATGTGCTGTCTCAAATACAAGTTAAAGAAATGGCGGACACAAGGTTTCTGGAGCAACCAAAGCCTTACGTTTGCCAAATGTTTGACCAAAGCCCACCAGACCAGCTAGAACCATTTGCAGATGTAATGTCTTTAAGAGGAGTAGAGGTTGCCCTTCCAGTGGATGATATTAAATCAGAGTACCCTGCAGTTGTTGCAAGTGTTATAAAATTCCTGGAAAAATGTGAACAGCTGAATGTACACATAGTAAATAGCTGGCATTCATCTTACTCAGAGTGCACCTACTGTGACATTTTGGTAGCCAAGACCCAAGTATGAGCTATAAATGATATGGGCACTCCTGTTAATATTGTCTCTAGAAAGTTGGTTGCAAAGTTATCTTTAAAACCTGATATAGACCACCGGATGGTGTATGAGACTGCTGGGGTGGAAACCACAGTCTCTGAAGGAGTGTATAGCATGCTTCCCTTGTGGTTCAGGACCATTGTTGTGGTGGCTCCAGCAGTAGTATTACCAAATAGCCACTATGATCTGTTGATTGGGACTGCTTTTATGTGACACTATGGGGCTGTCGTTGACATGATGGAAGAGAACCTTGCTATTTTGGGGCAGCGGATTCCAATTTATTTTACCTCCAGGAGAGTACCAAAGGATCCAGTGCATACAAACCATATCAACCTCACCTATAGTGATGGGGTATGGCCTGTTTGCTACCATCAACTAAAGCACAAAACTTGGGCCCTTCCCCAGCAGATCTATGAATATCAAGGGATACCTCTTTGAGCGGCAGGGCCCATATCCATCCCTTACAGACATCAAGTCTTAGTGAATACTGAGTTAGAGGTAGAAGTGCCGAGTGGGTTATTGGGGAAGTTAAAGGGCTCTATCATCAAACATGGTTTGAGCCGCATACGGCTCCAGGAATTATAGCCCCAGGACGTGGGGAGATAAAGGTTTTGTTAGCCAACCTGCAGAGTGAACCAATGCAAATCCGCCGCCACCAAACTATAGAATATCTACATCTGATTCCCATAGAAGAGGTCCATAAGGTTCATGATTTTGGATCATTGGATGAATTTGGACTACCGCTTGAACCATCAGTCGATGTACAAATGGTGGTACCGCGGAGTAATTTAACAGGATTAACAGATGAACAAAAAGATAAAGCAATGGCTTTATTTCAGAAATACAAGGGGATTTTCACTGTTGATGGTCATGATTTAGAGTGTTTGGGGAGTGGTCCATTGATTGGACACCGGTGATCATCCTCCAATAATGTCTCAGCTGATCTGCCACTCTCAGGCAGTGGAAGATGTAGTTACTGAATAGTTTGAAAAGTTATTACAACAAGGGATGCTTGAGCCATCCAAGAAACCATGGGCTTCGCCTGTTCTGATAGTAAAAAAGAAGGATGGCACCAACTGGGTAGTAATAGACTATTGGAAGCTCAACAGTATTACAAAAAAGGGTTTGTACCCATTGCCAAGAATTGATGATGCTCTGAGCCGATTAGGGGGTGCCCGCTACTTTTTTGCAATGGACTTATATCAGGCTACTGGAAAATCAAGTTACCCTTGGCGGAACAGAAAAAATGCGCTGTGATCACCTCTAGAGACCTTTTTCAACCAACACAGATGCCTCAAGGACTGTGTAATGCTCCTTCTAATTTTCAGCGAGCCATGGACACTATTCTTGGTGATCTGAAAAGTCATGTGTCCTAGTATACCTCGATGATATTAATGTTTTCTCTCAGACTTTTTCAGAGCACCTTGACCACCTTGAAGCAGTATTCCGCCGGCTGGCTGAGGTGAACATTAAAATTAAGCCTCAAAAGTGTAACTTTTTCAAAGATCAGCTAGAATATCTGGATTTTGTGGTAGACTCAACTGGGCTGCAGCCACAACCGACTAAGGTGGAGGCCATCAGCAAAATGACTATACCTAAATGTAAGCGCGACATACAGGTATTTCTGGGGATGGTCAGTTACTACTGACACTTCATCCCTAATTTTAGCTGTATTGGGGGCCCACTATTCGAGTTGCTTAAAAAGGACGCTGTGTTCAAGTAGATGGAACTTCAACAATCCTCTTTTGATGCACTCTGTACAGCGTTGAGCAGCGCACCAGTGTTATGATATCCAAACTTCAACTGAGAGTTTATCATTAAGATGGATGAATCCCTTTCTGCCGTTGGGGAAGTACTTTCTTAGAAAGATGATGAGGGAGAAGAATATCCTGTTGCTTTCTGTAGTCATAGTATGAACTGTCATGAACGTAACTATACTATGACCGAGTGAGAGTGCTTAGCAGTAATCTACATGTATAAACAATTCAGAGTCTATCTGCATGGGGTAAAGTCTAAAATCATAACCAATCATGCATCATTACACTAGTTGCAGAATCACAAAGAACCAGAAGGACAGTTAGCTCAATGGGCTCTCAAGTTACAGGCTTACAATTTTGAAATTCTCAATTAGCTGGGAGTGAAGCATCAGAATGCTGACTGTTTATCTTGGTTACCAACTATTGTGGTGACAGCAGATCTTAGCGACGTGATATATGATAAGATGCTCAGCAAAAAATATGATGATGAACTGACCCAAGATATTCAAAGTGTTAAATGAATTGTGCACGTATACCTTCTAACGGAATGGAGAACTGTACAAATGAATTGGCAATTTTACGGTGAATTTTCCATGGCCCTCTGCATGGCCGGGAATCATTATGAGTGCTCACAGGGAAGTTGGGCATGGTGGCATGTGTAAGACTATGGAGTTGTTATACCCACGATACTAATGGGAAAGTATGAGTTTTGATGTGCTTGAAACTATTTCCTGTTGCCATCAGTGCCAAGTGGAGAAGCCGTTCTGCCATACAACATCATATTGGTTAATGAAACCACATTTTGCTTGGCATATGGTTTCCCTCGATGTCATTGGCCCCTTGCCAACAGGAGCTAACCGTTGTAAGTACATTCTAGTGGCTATCAACCACTTGACCTGGTGTGTTGAAGCAAGGGTGATATGAGATCTGGGGCAGTTACAGTGGCTAAATTCGTGTTGGAATGCATTATTCAGCGGCATGGTTGCCCTCAGTTTACTCTCACTGATAATGGCACCAACTTCACCTTGCACATCCTTCCCAAGCTGAACGAGCTTATGGGATTCCGCGGAGTTTTGACTACCCCATACCACCCCAAGTCCAATGGAATGGTTAAACGACTAAATGGAACTCTGGTGAATATAATCCAAAAATTAGTAAAGGATCGCCCTTCTGATTGGAGCTCTCTTCTTTCCACCGTCATGTTTGCTTATAACATAAGTTACCATTCTGCCATGAGGAAAAGTCCCTTCCAACTACTATACGGTTGACATCCTGCTCTTCCAGCATTACTTTATGCATGTGTGGAAGACACAGGCGGAGTAGACCCCATCATTATTTGACTAACCTTGTAAATATTCTGATCAAATTGCAAACTGAAGCTTATTCCTTTAGCTTAGCCAAGAAAATCAGGAATCAGGTTGCAGATCAGATACATCAAAGTGGGTTAGCACAGTTCAAGGAAGGTGATATGGTTCTCTTCCACGACCAACATGGGTTCAGCTGGAAGCACAAGCTGGCCAGTATATGGATTAGTCCGTTAAAAGTTATTGAGAAAACCGGGGTTGATGCATAAACTATTGAGGACCCCATTAGCAGTCAAATCATCGACAAGTGCATGCGAAATTCCTCTGAGCATATAAGCAATAGGAGCCTCATCATCCAGTCAAGGAGGGGGTAATGTTGTGATTCCAATATGACTGGACGATAAGAACTAAGGGGATATGGTGAATCGAATGGAATCCTTTGGAATCAAACTGAGAATGGTAAATTAAGCGCTTAGAATAAGGCAATGTTGACATTTGATTAATAAAAATGAACTCGCCTACAATAGGGCGAAAGTGAAGAATAAATTAACTAGTCAGAACGAAGGGAACAGTGGAACTGAATAGTCCAAAGCTATGAGCGTGGTATTGGCCAAGCCACTGTAATATAAGCGAGATGGGCGATTAAGAGGGTTGTTGTTGTTTTAGGAGTAAAGAGGAAGCGGAATATAGAAAAATCTGCGTTATAAGGATATTTAATAAACGAGGTTGTGGGAGCAAGTGCTCTGTATTTATTTATAAAAGTTTATACCGTTGGTTCTCGGACAACAATCATCACTTTGTTGGTTCCAATTGCTCAGTGGGTCAAACCCTGTGCTAAAATTGACGGCGTATCTACTTGATACCGCCAATTTTACAACACCATCTTTTGAGAACTTGTGTCTGAGGAACTCCATTTCAGATTAAAAAATAAGCACTTTGATGGCTTAAGTTTTATCAAGTCCTGCTAAAATTTTTAAGACTTCCCAGAGGTGTTCCACATGACCATTGAAGGTTCATGAGAATACAGTGATATCATCAAGATGCACAATGGCACAGAATAGGTTCAGTCCCCTAGTATTCCATCCATGGCACGTTGAAAAGTGGCTGTGTGTTGTAAAGGCCCTGGGGCATCTTTGTGGGGCCAAATAGACCCTCATTGGCTACAAGTAGAAACTTGGCTCAATCTTTAAGGGTTAGTTCTACTTGCCAATATCTTCTTGCGAGATCTATAAAGGAGGAGTATGCAATCTGGAAAGCAAATGGATAAAGTCGTCAATACAGTGCAAGGGTAACTGTCTTCCTTGGTGATGGAATTGAGCTGGCGATGGTCCATATCACACGATGGCTGCATCCTTCTTCCAAACTAACAGGAGGGGGTATGCTTGAGGACTATTTGAAGGCACCAATATACCAGCTTTAAGTAATTGCTTGAACTCAAAAGCTACCTGAGCCTCTTCAACTTTACTTTTTTTATATTGATTGGACTGTATGGTGGGAGAATCCCCAATCTCCACTTGATGCAAGACAAAATTCATTTTCCCAAAAACATAAATAGCTATTAAGAAGAGGTCCAAATAATATTAAATAATTTCTTAGCCTGGCTTTGTTGCTCACAGGCGAGCTCCTGCCTAATAGAGGTTTCTGTCATGGATTCAGCTGATAAGAATTAGAATGTGCTCCCAATCAGGGTGCGCAAGCGCCCAGTGGAAAACCCAGAATGCCATAGGCACAGCGGTTTGAGCTTCTTGTAGGAGTGGAGTTATATTGGGGACGTGAGAAAAGTAAAAGTTCATTAACATATCAAAGGCCCCAAGTCAAACCAGATGGTTGCAATAGGAGCAACATCGAGTCTTTCAGGGGCAACCCCCAAGGGTGGGAAATGCAGGGAGGACGACGACTCCTCCAGGGATCACGGTTGCTGGCCTTTAGATTCAAAAAAGTGAGCTTGCATGCCAGCGAGGGGCTATATGGGCTGCCGCACAATAAGGGGTGAGATTGGAGGGGGTGCAAAATTGCAAAGGGGATTGGGGCCAAGCTTTATTTAAATGGGGTTCTCCAGGACTTACAGGTGTCTGAACCATCAGCGGGTGGGCCAGATATGAACCCTGAGCTGTGAGTGGTGGGGCAGGGTCGCTCTGGTGCTGCTCTAACATGTGAGCAGTTTCAGAAAATCCAGCGGTAGAACAGATGGGAGGGTTCACATTAAATGGACATATGATATTAAATGAGACAGCGGGTTCATCATTAGGGGCATGCTGGTTTATTGGATTTACAATCCGCTGCCATGTGGTGAGGTTGAGCAACCAGATAATACAGTCAGGAAACATGGGATAAGGACTTAGGCAGCAGTTCACTTTTCTGGATTGATAGGTGAAATTCTAAAAATAAAAATTAGAGCAAAAGAGGCTGTGGCAAGCTGAATGATGTATTCATGGTCTATTGAGCGCATAGCACAAAAAGATAAGAAAAGAAACCAACATTCCCATGAGCAGGGCAGTTGAACTAAGTATTGGGTAAATTGCATAGGGGAGGTATTATGTGATTGGTCATTTGGGATTTGGCAATGAGATTTGGTTAGCTGGTGGGGAGGGGGTGAGGGAAGGTCAAAACATTGGCAAAAATCAAAAATAATAAAATGATTCCACATTTTTGGGACCAAACCAAGTCAATAATGCCAATATAGTCCCCAATCAATTAAATTGGCCTTTTCACATTATTCGGATTTTCCAGATTCATCCAAGGATGCTGGAGCCACTTAACTGAGTTTTCAAGACCTGGTCTGAACTCTCAATTAGGCTACTTTCATGATTTAAGCTTCCCATATCCATCCTGGTGAGTTGGGGCAACTGGTCCAAGTTGTTTGGTGCATGGTTTTGGAACCATATTGTGCCACAACCTGATTTCTGGCGCCATCCAGTCTGGACCAGCTCCCCCAGACCTTAACTTGCAATATGAGCTCCGATGTTGGTGAAGGTTATTTCCTCAAATTTTGGTATAATTTGCCTTGGGAGTGGGAGGTCCCAGGGGCCTGTTCATGGCCCCTGGCGTGTGCAAACTCTATGCAGACCCCCTCTATTAAACTTACTAGGGTTGGGGAGGGTGGAAGGGGTGGAAACAGGTTATCCTTGGGGGGATGAGCTGTCACCCAGCGCTTGTCTACCATGTGTGCCAAGTCGCTCAACTGCAACAGGGAGTCCACTTGGGCCTTTGGCCCTTTTTATGTCCAGAAGAGATGTTGCTTTCTATCCAGTTCCAGGGGCTTGTCTTCAGGACTTATACTACCCTTTCTTTTTTTGACAAGAAGCATTCCTTAGTGGGGGCATGGACCAAGGCATAATTTTTTGTGCCTCTCTAGTAGCTTTATGGCCAGGATGTCCGCGATCTTCTGGGGGCACAGGGGGCTGCCAGGTGGGAAGTGTGAAATTCCTCAATCAGGTCCTTGCTTTTCACACAATCACGTGCGCTCACCCAGCTGTTCTCATATTAGGGGTAGCCTTTTCAGATGACCAGGTATAGAACAGATCAGCGGGACCTTGGGAAATCCAGGATAGCCTCCACCTCCACCTCCTGGTATTCCTCAACAACAATCAGCTTCAGAGAGGTTGGCCTCTCTCCTTTGAAAGGGGTTATGAAGGAGGTATGGAAGACATTATTCTGCTTCCAATTTATGGGCAGTTTCAAACGATAGGCACCATTGCCTTTTAAATTTTTCAACCTCAAAGGGTCCTGAGCGTTTGGCTGCTAGCTTTTGGGTGGGGACTTTCAGGGAGAGGTTGTGGGTGTCCAACATGATGAGGGAACTGACTTTGATCTCATGTACATGGGGGCGCTTCCAATCAGCAATCATCTTGTATTCCTTGATAGACTTCATCAAATATACATGAACCAGGTTGTTTGTCTTACATAGTGAGCTTGTGTGGTCCTCAGCTGTGGGAACTTCTGAGGAGAGCTAGGACCAATCTGAAAGGGGGTTTGAACCCCAGAGTGGCTTTGAAGAGGGGGAAATTGGTCGAGGAATGGAAGGAATTGCTGTGCGCAAACTTTGCTAGGGGCAACTCTTTAGCCCAGGTATCTTATAAGGCTGTCGCATAACAACGAAGGTACTGCTCCAGTACCTGGTTCACCCGCTCAGTCTTCCCATTGGACTGGGGGTGGTAGGCAGTGGATCTGCAGAGCTTGATGCTGAGGAGGGTTTACGGCTCTTCCCAGAACTGGACAGTAAACTGGGGTATCTTGTCACTCACTATTTCCTTGGGGAGAACAAACACGGCGGAGCCATGGTTGACAAACAAATTTTCTGTCTTCACTGCAGTAATAGATGAGAGGCAGGGAATGAAGAGTGCAAACTTGGTAAATCGGTCTACTTTACCATAATAGCATCCAAGCCACAGGAAGGTGGGAGCTCCACGATGAAGTCTACTTAGAATGAGGTCCATGGGCCCTCAGACTGCTGCAGAGGGTATAAAAGCCCCTTCTTCCTGGAACGATCAGATTTCGCCTGGGCGCAGGTGACGCAACGGGAGATCCAGGTGGCAATGTCCTTTGAGGACCTGGGCCAGTTGTAAGTTCTCTTTATAAGATCTGCACACTCCTTGATGCCAGGGTGCCCAACTGTCTGGGGGACATGATGCTCCTCAATAACACAACTATGTAGAGAGGGGAGACCCAAACTCAATCATGGAACCAGATTTTTCCCTCAAGCAAAGTATATGGAGCTCTCATCCAACTCATAGACTCAAAGTCAGCATTAAGCTCTATTCCTTCAGGGCAACAGGCTTGGGAGGCGAGGAGATGGAGGAGGAGTGGGACATCTGGGGCCAGATCAGCAAAAGCTACTGTAGGGGACCAAGAAGAGGATTTGGGGGGCACTACAGTAGTGAGATCTAGTGGGTCCTACCCACCATTGGGTGACAGGGAAAGATTTTTACTGAGCATGTCTGGCAAAATGTTCAGGGGCCCTTTATGAATTCATACTTGAAGTGAAACCCACATAGGTCCTGGTATATGCGAGTTTTCTGGTGCACCAGCTTCTGGTGTTTGTGGTAGTAGATAGGGACCTCATGATCCGTAAAAAAAGTGATTTCATGCTGGGCGCCCTGCAGGAAGTATCACCAGTGTGTGAGTGACCATTCCACTGCCGCTAGATACTTATTATATATTGGCCACGCTTGCTCAGTTGAGGTGAACTTGCAGGTGTGATAGTATGACAGGTGTTCAACTACCTCATGCTTCTGTAGCAGCACGGCACCCACTGCCACTGACGAGGCATCGCAGGCTACTATAAAGGGGCAGGAGGTGTCATTATGATGCAAGCCCGGGGCTGTGAGGAAAACCTTTTTGATAGACTCAAAGGCCTGTTAGCATTTGGGGGACCACTTGAAAAAAGCATTCTTCCCTGTGAGAGGGTGGAGGGGTGCTTCCAGATGGGCGAGAGCAGGGGAGAATTTTTTAAAAAAGGTGACAGTAACAAAGAATCTGCGGAGTTGTTTTTGCATAGCTAGGGTGGGCCAATACTGAATATCCTCGAGCTTGCAGGGGGACAGCATAGCCATCCTTCAAGACTATATTGCTTAAGAAGGTTACCTCATCCCTGAAAAAGTCACACTTGGAGGGTTTCACAAAGGCCCTGCCTAGTGAAGAGCTGCCACTACTGCTTTTAAATCCTTGGCGTGTTGTTCTGGGATGGGGAATTGACTAGAATATTGTCAATGTAGGCCACAGCGCATGAAAAGCTCAAGTCCCCGAGCATGTTATTGATGAGGAACTGGATGGTGGCCAGAGCATTCTTCAGTCTGAAAGGCATCACTCTGAACAGGAAAAGGCCTCAGTGGGTGTGGATTGCTGTAAGCCACTCCTTCCCACTCGCCACCCTCACCTGATTAAAGGCATTCACCAGATCCAACTTTGAGAAGATGCGGGACTTAGCAATGGCCTGGGTAATGGTTTTCTCTAATGGTAGGGGGTATAGATCGGGTTGGTAATGTTATTGAGGTGACCATAGTCACACAGGGACGTAGGAGTCATCTGATTTCCTAGCGAAAAACTATGAGGGAGGTGATGGGAAAAAGCTTCTTAATGAGCCATCCCTTCTCTAACATCTTATTTAGTCAAATCCTCAAAGTCTTATCTTCTTCCTCAGTTTAGGGGTAGAGGGGGAGTTGATTTTGAATAGGTAAACCATCAGCTGAAATGATAGATCATATTCGGAATGTAAGGAAAACTTAGATACCAGTGACATATTGAAGATAGCCTTATAAGGGGCTAGGAAGGAAGGGAAGTCCGAAGGAGGTCCATTGGAGTGGGGTCAAGAGGGGAGATGAAGCCAAGAGATTTGCCCAGGGGAAAGGTTTCTAGTAGGGGAAACTCTCTGCAAAAACTTAAAGTTTGTGAACAAAAAGGAGTTATTTGTAAGATTATTATGGACCTGCTGGTGGCTCCACCAGCCCACCCCCAGAATCACAGGATAGAGCAAATCATGTACAGCCGAGAAGTGGTCACAAAACCCAAAATCATGAATGGAGAAGTGTAAGGGGGTTGGATACAGTAGGACTTCATGGGCTCTGATGAGGCGCCCAGGATAAATGAAGCTTTCTCTATCGCCAGGTTCATGGAGCGTGCCACACTGAGATCAATAAAGTTGCCTGCCGCTCCCGTGTTGAGGATGGCTTTTACAGTGATCTCACTTGACTCTAAGGGAAAGGAAACAGGGAACATAAATTAGGTTTGCCCTCTTTATTGGGAAAAGAAAGGGAGAGGGCAGCAGAGGAGGGGCATGACCCATCCTCAACAGAAATTGCTCAAAAGGCGCTGGGCTGGTTTGTAACTGAGAAAGTATTTTCGCTTCCTCCTTGTCTTAAATGGGAAGGCGGGGGTTGATGCGTACACCAGCTCCACCCTCTTCAAGGGGGAGTCAGGGTCAACCAGGGGGAAAATAGCACCAAACCAAGCAAACTATGGGCTCTGGGAGCTCAAAGGGCCACCCTCCTGATCAGAGGTGATAACAGGGGATGCTACAGGCTGGGGTCCCCCAGAGGGGAGATACCTGAGGTGGACACAGAGGAGGATTAAAGGGAAGCAATCCCAGGGGGACACTTCCATTGACCACAACTACTGGCAGGGGGGTACGGGTGATACGTGGTACCTCAAGAGCTGCAACAGCACCTGCAGGGATGCGGAAGGGCCTGGCCCGAATTTCACGGGCAACAGAGAATGTAATTTCTAAAGCCTCTGGAAGAGGGTCCCAGGATTCATGAGCAGCCACAGTGGAGTCCAAGGTAGCACAGAAGGCGGAGATAGCAATTTTGGGAGGTATTGGCACAGTGGGAGCCAGTACTGCAAAGGCTTTGATTAGGGAGGGTAGGTCCATGGCTGTCTGTCCTAATGTAAAGAGATGGAGAAGGTGCGTCAGTCTTGACTCAGGGGCCTGGAACGTTGATGTGACCAGCGCAAGCAAAGGGGTGGGGTTGCCAGAATTAGCAGCAGAGCGGAGCACACCCATGACCCAATGACGGCATCTCATCTAGGGCGTTGAGGAGAGCCACGCTCTGCTAGGCATCAGAGGGAGCGGCTTTTTCCACCATCAGCAGTAAAACGCTCCTGGAGCTCCGCCAGGGCACCCAGGATATGGTCTTCCACCTCATCAGAAGGGACAGGCGGGACCCTCATCCCTATAATGTTAACTGATGAGATGAAACTTGTATCCAGGGCTTGTTGGGGTGAAGACCAGTTTAGCGAAGCCAATCAGCAAGCTCAGATGAATGAGGCTACCAAACAGCAGGAGAAGACCAGGTCACTCACAGAGAGAAGTTTAAATTGAGTGCGTAGGCCAACGCTTCGCCAGTGCCATTAAGGAGGACGGAGAAGGCTTAGATTACAGGAAAGGCCATTATATCATGGATTCAGCTGATAAGAATTAGACTGGGCTCTAATCAGGTGCGCAAGCACCCAGTGGAGAGCCCAGAATGCCATAGTCACAGTGGTCCGAGCAACTTGTAGGAGTGGAGTTCTATTGGGGACGATAGAAAAGCAAAAGTTCATTAACGTACCAAAGGCCCAAAGGCAAACCAGATGGTTGCATTGGGGGAAACTGCTAGTCTTGCAGAGGCAAACCCAAAGGTGGGAGAGGCAGAGAGGACAGCAACACCTCCAGGGTTCAAAGTTGCTGAACTTTGTATTCTAACAAGTGATCTTGCATTCCAGAAAGGGGTGACATGGGCTGCTGCACAATAAGGAGTATGATCGGTGGGGAGATGTGACCTGCAAAGGGGGTTGGGACTGAGCTTCCCCTGAATGGGGTGCTCCAGGCCCACAGGTGAGCTGACCATTTGCAGTCAGTCCAGGTATAGACCCCAAGTCTGCAAGCAGTGGGGCAGGGCTGCTCTGGTGCTTCTCCAACTGGGGAGCAGTTTCAAAAATTCAGCATTAGAACAGATGTGAGGGTTCATATTAAACGGAAGCGTGATAATGAATGAGACAGTGTGTTCATTGTTGTGGGTGAGCTGGACTATTGCATTTATGATCCGCCGCCACATGGCGGGGTTGAGCGACTGGATAATCTAGTTGGCAAACATTGAGATAAGGACTTGGGTGACAGCACACTTTGCCAGATCGATAAGCAGAACTTTTAATTAAAAGTAGAGGTGACAGAGGCTGTGGCAAGCTGAATGGGGTATTGTGGTTTATTGAGCACAAAGCGCAAGAAGATAATAGAATGAACTGAAAACTAAATCTGGGCAGGGCAGTTGCCTTAAGTACTGGGTGAATCACATAGGGGGTTACTATGGGATTGTTCAGTTGGGGTTCAGAGATGGGACTTGGTTGTCTGGCGGGAAGGGGGGTGAGGAATGTTCAAAATCTTGGCAAAAATAAAAAATATTTTGCAAATTTTTCTGCATCTTTGGGAACAAACCATGTCAATGGTGCCAATCTGGGCCCCAATCATCCAAGTTGACCTATTCACATAATTTGGATTTTCTGGATTCATACCAGGAGGCTGAGGCCGCTGGGATGATTTGTTTAAGACTTGGTCCAAACTCTCAAATGGGCTATTTGCATGATCTAAACTTCCTGGATCTGTCCCAGAGAGTTAGGGCATCTGGTCCAATTCATTTGGTGCCTGGTTCAAGATCCAAATCATGCCCTGACCTGATTTCCGGTGCCAGCCAGTCCAGACCAGCTCCACAGACCAGAATTTACAGAACGGGCTCCAATGTCGTTAAAGGATATCTTCTCAAAATTTTGACATAGTTTTCCTGGGGACTAGGGGGCTTAGGGGCCTGTCCATGGCCCCTGGCGTCCGCAATCTCTCTGCAGACCCCCTCTATTAAACTTACCATGGTTGAGGAAGGGGGAAGGGGTGGGGATGGGTTACCATTGGGGGAAGAACGGTCACCCAGCACTCATCTACAACGTGTGCCAAGTTACTCAACTGTGACAAATGGTCCACTTGGACCTTTGACCCTCTTATTGTCTGAAAGGGATGTTTCTCCCTATCCAGTTGCAGGGGCTGGTCTTCAGACTTATCAGTTTTAACTAGGGCTACTGATGGTAGTGTTTCTAACCCAAGATCATATAAACTTCCAAAGTTGCGGACATTATCTATGGCCTCTACAGGATTGAGGAAAGCATAAGTGGCTGGAGTACTAGGCCCACTATCGTAGGTTTTTCAGTGAAGTTAGTAATAACATCAATATGGATCCTGCATAAGTGGGATTTAAAATTCTGGGACATGTCAGGACCCCTTAACAGATGGGTTATCCAGGCCCCAAATAGAAAACAGTTGTCCAGAGTGAATATTTATATGATCCTGGGATTTAACAATATCCTATTACTTTGGTATAGTGATCATCTTGGGCTAATATATTTGCATGCGTTTAGGCATCTACTGCAGGAGGGGGTAATTGTACTTAAGAGCCCTTTACGTGATACTAAGTCAGTCATTCCAGCCTTTGCTCTCTAACAGGCAAGCCGAAGCTTTGACCTCTGTCTTGCATCGCAGAAGGTTTGAAAATTAGGGGGACTTAGTGTCCAAGCAGGGATAAGAATTTTTATCATAGTGCATGACAGCCAAATAATATTAGAGAACTGAATCCTTAGGAAAAGGTTGTAGCTCGGGTTGTCTAACACAATGGCAGAGAAGTATTTACAGAAATCTTACCAAAGAAAATGGGTAGAAAGGTTTTTGGGACTAATAGTTTGGTGAATCATGGCCCAGCCGTGCCATATTCCATGTAATGTGCAACTCCTGAGCAATTTGATGATCTTCATTAATTTGGATGAAATGAAATTTATAAGAACCACTATTAACAATGGAATGGATAGGTATTTTACAGACTTAAATGGCGACGCAAGTGATTAAGCTCCCAAACTGTGGTGTTATATTGAGGAACATAGGAGATTTATTAGTAGAAGAGTAAACAGTATTAGGTTTGTCAGGATTCAAGATGAAAAACAAACCAAATTACCCACTTTTGAATTAACCTTCAGCGAATTGACTCTTGAGCTTATTTGAACAGAGCCTTATCTTAATAGCACTGATCCCAAACTCAGTCAGGAATCTGCCAGCGTTTGAGGATCAATGGAGACGACTTCATCAGTCTCATCCCCACTTCCTGATTCATGTGAGGTGGAGTTTCCACCGATCCAGTCATGTGGAAGGTGAAATAAAATGAGGGTGCTAAACAGGCGGTCAATATAGAAGGCCATGAAAGATCCTGAATGGATGGGGCAATGAAGGTCCTTGAGGCACTGTGCCCTACGCACCCTATAAATATTGGCACATTTTAACCTAATAAAATATTTGGTATTCAATAAATTCTTCCATTTTCTTTTTGACCTCCGCTCGCTTAATCAGCTCAGTTCAAATCCTGGTACAAACCTTTTTGCAAATTTTCAGCTTCAAGCCCACCTTTAGATCTTGGCAAAAGTCCAAAGAGCTGTAATGCTGACAAACCTGGTGCTCATGACAAGGGCTCCAATCTTTCCAAAGTAAAAACGTCTATCACAAACAATGGAGAATACTAGCAGCTCTGATGGTCAATTTGCTGGTCAGTTGAGAAGTGTTGCTCAATGGGTTAGTACTTTGCAATATGAAGTACCACCCTCGCATCCTGAGAGGTTAGAATTCTGGTCACATTCCAAATCTCCATGCCATCTATTGATGGAATTTAGTACCAACTTCAGTACAAGAACTTTAAAGATGTTGTTTAACAATTAAAAAAGGCATCTACTCCATGAGTTTTCACTCCAATCACTCTCATGCCTCTTCCATTTCCTCTACAATGTGAGACCTCTATGCCTTGGACCAGAAGCTGACAGGAGAATTTGCACTGGGTTCCAAATGCTACCTTCGCAACTTTGTTCATCCAGCTATTCATCACCTACTCCAACAAGTTAGGTTGCACCATAAAGAAGTCTCCCAAAAGCTGGGGCTCACCCAAGCCTTAGACTATCCAATGTTAATTTCTACAACGCAGCCTACTCCTTTGTCCATGACAACTGTGAGGCCTTTATTGATAATAATAAGTTGATCAACGAGGTCCAAGATCAAATTTTGGTGTTAGATAGCGGGATCTCTGGCTATCTTGAGGACCAGCTGCAGTGGAACGTCCAACTTCTTGGGGCAACTAGAATATGTGCCTTCTCAAAAGTTGAGGATCTGGTACGGACCCTGCAACAATACTATCAGAAGCTTCCTTCATGACTACTCCAAGAGTGAAGGTCCTGAAGTGCCTAGGGGGCTGAAGGCCTCAAAGAACGTGAGGGACCCAAAGGATAAGAGGTTCCCCATGGACCTCAAGGGCCCTGGGTCCCTCATCACCCACCCAGGATGGCCCTAAAGACCCATGGTGGAAGGATGTGATAACAGCCTTGGCTGCTTTAAGCAATCAAATTCGGAATGTAGCTCAGGGATGCAAACTCCAAGTGAATGGAGTTCCCCTTGACCCTAGGATCTCAAATTAGGCACGATTATATGAAATGGACAACTTCAGTGCCTTCACCGAGCTTACTGATACTTGCATCTCTCAGATTAAACAAACTTGTTGAGGGTTTAAAACCCGTTTGACCACCCTTGAGAGCCAGCTTCACCTTCATGGCACTGACATTCAATCCATAAAGATGCAATTTGCAAATAAGGCTTCCATTTCCTCTCTCAACAAAAATTGGTATGATACCTAATAGGACCTTGAGGGCCTATAGTGACGGCTAGATCAGCAGGCCACCTGCAACTATGTGGAGACTGAGATCTCAGAGTCAGCGCCCATCTCTGGTGTTAACACCCTCTCCACTTCTCTTGTAACAAAATTTAAAGATAGTTCTTAGGAAAGGTTCACCACCAGCTGGATAAGCATTACCTCCTTCCTGTATGCATATGAGAGTTCCATGGAGGAGGCCGCGATTTCCAGAAGGTAAAGCATATCCACTCCTGCCTAGATAGCACTGCCTGGGAGATCATGACCCCCCATTTGAAGGAGTGCAACACCTGAGATCAGGTCCGTACAGTCTTAAATAAGAGTTTGGCAGCAATCAATTCCTAGCCAACCAAAAAAAGCGTTCATGGGTATCTGACTGAATAAAGGAGAAAGCCCCATGGAGGTTGCTAGCAGTTTTTATTCCCAATCACAAACCTTAGTCACTATCAATTGTATTACCCTGGATGATGCTTTATCTGCTGACATTTCTTCATTGGGAACCTACCCTGAGGTTTAAATGCATATGATTAGGCAGAAGAATGTGTCTCCTGTATCCAGGAAATCAAGGAAGCACTTAAAGAGATCCATGTGTCAACTCTACACTTTAGGGCTACATTTACAGATACTTTTAACCGTCCTTGAGTAAATGTGGTCAAAAAATAGAAGATTTTTTGACCTCGTTGCACCTACTGTAATGGTTTCGGACACAGTTCCAAGGCTTGCTGGAAATGACTCGACAAGGAGATGTGAAAAGGGCCGTCATCATGAAGGACGAGGCGCTCCATGTTGACATCCCTACCCAGCCTCTAGAATCCTCCTTAACTTTGAATGAACCTGAAGCTATTGTACCTAGAGAAGAAGTTTCATTATTTAATGATAATAAAGAAATTTGATACTGCTTACTCTTCTTCTGATGACTCTCTCATGTTCCTCACACTACTGACCCAGTTCAGAAGTCTTGTTACCCATGTCACAGTTCGAATTCATAGAGTATCAGTCCTTGCCAAAGTTGACAGTGGCTCCTCATGAACGTCATATCATTCAAGTTTGTATGCGTGTAAAAATAGCTCCAGATTTGTCACAATATATGGATTATGACATGGCGGGACCACAATGCACCCAATCTATAGGAGCTTATTCCTCTCTACCAGTAAGTTTTGGAAAGCTTGCTGTAAAAACCACCACCATTGCGCTAGATAACCCTAGCTATGACTGCTCCTTGAGACTTAGTTCCTTCAAGACCATTTGGCAGTACTCCATTATGATAGAGGCTTTCTATCCATACTAGGGCATCAGGTCCCTCTGATATTCGAACCTCTCATGACTCTAAGACAGAGGACAAAGCCTAAGTCTGTTTACTGGAGAGTAAAGGCTGAATCAATTGGCTCAAATATCACATAAGGGGCTCTTGAGTCCGATTATCCCCTCCTGATGTTGATGGGCAAGAGGGCATGTCTATCTACTTTCCTAGGGCGACTACAATACCTTCAAAGTCCCAAGTTATTGTTAACACCCAGGTCCATGCTAACATCTCCTTTGGATACCTATTGGAATTCGAGGCCTAGACAAAACGTCCACAAAAAAGGTGCTAACCTGACCAGGGATCTTAAATCCATCTTATGCCAGATCTATATCATTGTTGTTGGCCAACCTTACTGACAAACACGATAATAATAGGTCCAACCAGTCCCGCTTCCTATGTCCGCCTTCTACCAGTGGAGGTTATTGCTGATGTTTAAAGGTTTGGGGACTTAAGGGTTTCATCATGGAGATGCCTCCATCAGTCAGCCTGGTCAACACCAGTATCAGAAAGGACCTCTTGGATGACCAACAACACAAGGTTCAAGAGTTGTTGGAGGATTATTTGTACCTATTTTTGGTCTCAACTTATAACTTTGGAAAAATAAACGGAGTTCTACATCATGTGGTAATTGGTGACTCTCCCCCTTCCAGTCCTTACCTTACCAAAAAATCAAGGTTGAAGAGGCCCAGGTGACCTTGGAACTTAAACAACTACCCAACGCTGGACTCCTAGTACCATTGCGAAGCCCTTAGGCCTCTCCTCTTCTGATGGTTTAGAAGAAGGATGGCAGCCACTGGGTGGTGATAAACTACTGGCAACTCAACTCCATCACCAATAAGGGCAGTTATCCTCTGCCCTGAATTAAATGATTCCCTCCATCTGCTTGCCAGATCGCAGTACTTTTCTGCCATGGACCTTTCCAGTGGATATCGGAAAGTCGAGCTCGCCCTTGTAGATTGAGCCAAGTGCGCTCTCATAGCCAACAAAAGACTATTCAAGCCCACAAGGATGACCCAGGGTCTTTGTAACGTCCCGGTTACTTCCCAACATTCCATGGATGGGATCCTTGGGGACTTGGAACTTTCATGCATCCTCGTCTACCTAGATGACATTACTGTTTTCTCAAGAACCTTTAATAAAGACATTGAGCATCTCAGGGAAATCTTCAATTGGCTCCAAAAGGCTTCTATAAAGCTTAAATCATTAAAGTGCTCCTTCTTCCAATCAGAACTGGAGTTTCTGGGACACAAAGTTTCCAAGGATGGCTTCCATCCTATATTGGACAAAGTTGACGCCATAGAGAGAATTTTGCGCCCCCAAAGATTGAGGGATATTTAGGTGTTCCTAGGCATGATGAGCTATTATCATCAGTTTATCCCCAGTTTGCCGATCTAACCGAGCCACTATTATACCTCCTGAAGAAGAATGTGCCATTTGAATTGCGTCCTGAATAAAGATAGGCTTTTAATGCCTTGAGAACTGCTCTATGTACTAAACCTATTCTAGTCCATATATGTTTGTACCAACCCTTCTTGTTGTTTACGGATGCAAGTGATGTTGCCATTGAGGCTATCCTAGCCCAACATGATGAAAATCAAGTTGACCATCCCATGACTTATTTTGGTAAGACACCGAATAGAGATGGATTGATTACAGCATTACTAGGAGGGAGTGACTGGCTGTCTTGCTAGCCATCAAAAATTTTCGGCCTTATCCTTATGGTACTCACTTTACAATTATTATAGATCACTCCTCGCTCTGGTGGCTCTAGCATATGAGGGCCCAGATGGATGATTAACCAGGAAGGTCCTTGTGACTGCAGAGCTATGATTTTACCATTGTCCATCATGCAGGCGCAATTCACCAAAACGCTGACAGCCTCTCCAGGATGCCAGTATTAGCAACTTTGACCCCAAAGACCGTCTGTATAATATAATAGGTCAACCTGAGCAATGGGAGTTGAAAAACATAAAGGTCCAAGCTGAAATCCAAAGGATGACTAGAGACACTCAAATTGAGGATGTGATGCTCTATAAGAAGACAAATAAGAAGTGACTCCCTTATGTCCACCCCTTTTTAAACTGATGCTATTTTAAAAGGTCATTCTACTGTGAGGCACGTGGAAGTTAAGAAGACTCACAAATGGCTGAAGTCACGATGTTACTGGGACTGAATTGTGGAAACCATTCAAGAGGTTTTGGAGGCTTCTATGACATGCTGATCCCAAGACTGAGCTAATCCTCAATTTTAACACACAGCCATCGCCCCAACAGGGCCCTTCAAAGTCATTAGCATTAATGTGGTGGGCCCTCTTCCCACTGGGCTGCATGGCTTAAGTAATTATCCTAGCCAAGGACCACTTAACCAAGTGGGTTGAATCGATTTCAGTCCCAGCTGCCACTGCCAAAGTCACAGATCCCTTCCTTATTCGATCCATTTTCACCCAGCATGGGTGCCCCAAACATTAATTTTTAAGTAATGGGTTGAATTTTACTTCACAGGTAGTTCAAGAACTTACCTCAATATTTGGCGCTGCCCACAGTTTTGCTTCCCCTTACCACCCATCAACTAATGGAGTGGTAGAGCGCGTTAATGGAACTCTTATCTCCATTTTACAATTTATGGCCGCCTCAAATCCTGCTCGCTGGAACCACTACCTACCCAGAGCTTTGCTTGCCTACAGGATAAGCTACTACTGAGTCATCAATATGTCCCCATTTGAAGCCCTATATGGGCATGTGCCTTGGCTACCAAGTAGCGTCCAACCATTGCTCAAGACCTCCACATCTGAGAACTCTGAATTAACTATGAGGGCCTTAACTGATTGAATTGCTCGGCTTTAAGCCCTAGCCACACAAGGTATTGTCACCACTACAGGAAGAGAGACATCCCAAATTAATCTCGGCTGACCCTCCTTACTAACTCCTAATTAGGTAATTTTGTTTTCTTCTATCGTTATTGACTTGCAGGCTGATAGATTAAGCTATATGTTTTTTTTGTTCTGGATCTTATTAAGTCATTCATAAGGTGAAGTCAGAGTACTCCATTGTTAATGTCAACCAGGGGACCGTGGTTAATATGGTTCATGGCCAGTTTCATCAGCCCTATACCCTCTCTGACAGGACCTTGAGAGGGTCATTGTCAGGATTCAAGCTGAAAAATAAATCAAATTTCTCACTTCCAAATTGAGCCACAGTAAATCAGCTATCAAGCCTATTCAAAAGGAGCTCTATTCTAATAGCACTAATTACAAACTCAGTCAGGAATCCATCTACATTCAAGGATCAATGGAGACGACTTCAGTAGTCTCATCCCCACTTCCTGAGTCACTTGAGGCGGAGTTTCCACCAATCCAGTAATGGGGTGGCGAAGGCAATGAGTATTTAAACAGGTGGTCAATGTGAAAGGCCATGAAAGATACTGAAAGTAAGAGCCACAAAGATCCTTGAAGCACAATGTCCCTACACACCCTATAAATATTGACACATTTTTATCTTATAAAATATTTAGTATTCAAACCATTCTTCCATTTTCTTTTTGACCTCCGCTCACTCAATCAGCTCCGTTCAAATCCTGGTGCAAAATAGTTTTGTGAATTTTTAGCTTCAAGCCAAACTTTGGACCTCAGCAACGTTACAAAGAACTGTAACACTGACAAGGTTCTTTATTATCAATAGGTACCAATTCATCTTCTGGTATGACAGCGATTTGCTTATTAGAGGTTGATAAACATTTTTGTGGCGCTACAGGAATGTCACCATGAAAGGCCTCATCTTTCATGCCGATAGCCCTTTTCCCGCTTTCTCAGCAAGTCTTTTCCAACAAGCCTTGGAGCTATGATGGAATCCATTGCAGTAGAAGCTTCTATGTTAGGCATCTTTCAGGTTCTCAACAACGTGGGTCTGGGTTAACTGAAGGAAGCGGATGCATTAGACGTGAGATCCAAGGTAAAAGCAGGTATTTCATTAGATGCCTTCTTAATTTACCAAATGCAGGTGAAGCTAATCTTCTGGATGATCATGTGCATTTGGACCTCAGTATAAGATCCTGATGTAAAAATGATAGCAGTTCTGACATTATCCAAAGTTTTGTGATTAGTGGTTACCAAAGGTTGCTTGCCCATAAAATCAGCTGGCAAACTACATAGGACATTATTCCTTGTTAACTAAATGTCCATAATATTTCTGCTTCTGAATTGCTAAGGTTTGGATGCGTCCAAATTCCTGTTCTTACATTACAGACTTGCTATCAGGTGTGGCATTACTTTAGATGGAGAGTCACAATCTCCCAAGCAGTAATATTTAAACAGGAAAGGATGTGCTTTACCTTCTGCTGATCTGAGGCCACATCCTTCGAGATTTCATAAAAGTATAGGAAGGAGATAATAGTTCTAGTCCTGAGGTGAACTTCTCTTTGTTACTAGGCTTTAATTCAGTCAAAAGAGGCGTGGAAAAAGTTTTGATGCCAGGTGTCAGATTCTGATGGGTGACCCAAAAATAAACCCTTTGACAATCAACAGATCAGGTCGATTATCCTCCCTCTACTTAAGCTAATATTCTAGTTTCAACTTAAAGCCTATTGCAATTACACGACTTGGGCTGATTATATCAATGTCAATTCAATCCAAATATTATATCAAAAGCTTGGGAAAAATACACTCGCACATTTTGGCTGATTATCACTGCACCAAAACTAACCAATTAGTTCCAACTAATTGGGACCAATATCATTCATCAGCATAAGAAATTGTTTGGGGATCAACCCAAAAATAATATCTACAAATTTCATGGACAAATAGATGGTAAAAGTAATCAATTTCCCACCCTAGGGCAAAAATTATATTTTAATCTTTGTAATTGGCATGTTAGCGCTTGTACATGGTATGCCCAAATGGGAGTACCTAGTGCTATCAAGTGAGGCCTCCCAACGTCCCAATTAGGGGTGGACCATTTACTTCAATCGATGAAAAAAAATTATGGAAATTATATTTTGTCATCAGTATGACAAAACTCAAATCAAGAGGATCCTAGGACAATTTTTTATATTCTTATTGCGATTTTTGTCCCTGAAATCCACCCTAATTTGAGTGTATTTTGCCACTAATAAACCTAGCAATAGGCCATAATAATATCAGTTCATGGGCCAAACTGAGGCGTAAAATAATATGTTGATATTAAATGCTCAAATGTGGCCTGGAGATGCCCTAGAGGTATAAATACTGGCGCCTGGCCTAATGAGTAAGCATCAAAGAATATGGTCTTAATAAAGATATATTTTATTTAATCTCTTTCCTGGTTTTTATCAGAGTTTCATATATGGAGAGTTTCAACAAGCTGGAAGAGCTAAATCCAAAGCTTGTACCTTTTCCTGCCTTGGTGGAAGTTCCCAACTATGAAGGGAAAATTTAGTTCAAAATTGACCAGGAGTTGGAACGATCTATATACGCCTAGTGAGCTTCTAAACGGTTTAAATACTTTAAGACACAGGCAAAATCAAGGATTATTTGGCCGATCTTCTTCCAAATTAAGTGTGCAGGATTATAAATATCAAGCGAGCAATACTCAGATTTTAAAAGCTGGTGCTCAATCAAAATTGGTGACACTCTCTATAATGGCCCAAAATAACAAGCTCTTGGAAGATTTACTCAAACGAGAAAGTGACAATGAGATTGCAACTTGTGACAAGGAAATCTCAGATTATTTTAAAACCAGCCACCAAAGCTCTGATGCGGGTACCTCCTACTCTCTGAATCTTATAACAGTGGGGGGAGCTCATGTAGTACAACAAGCCCAATTGATATTACATCTGCATGCGTAAAAGCTATGCTATAACTCTATATCAGGGTTTTAGGATTGATACTTCACAAATAGATCCCTCATCCAGCCTGCTATACTACCTTAAGGATCAGGAAATCAAGATAAAGATATACAAGAAGTACCACGATGCAACCATGACATCTCTTACCAAACGTCTAACAGACAGTCAAGCAAATATCAATTTCCTGGCTAGCTTTGTCAAACCCTCAATTAAGCATACTCAGCGAATCCTTTATAAAATCTGGAACTCATTGAAATTTACCTTGTGCAAGGGGAGGAACAAACTTTCCCAAAATGCTCTACTGGACAAATTAAATTGTAGTTTTACTGAAGTCCAAAAAGAAATTGTGGATAATACAGGACTTGCCAATGAAGCTCAAGGGAGATTAAACACATTTGAGAAGCTATTAAACAAAGGAGTCTCACTGATAGCCGCAGAAGTTCTTGCTCACCGTGAGCTATTGCATAAATGGGTACAAAACATGAGTACCCTCTGTCAAAGCTGGAAACAGATTCTGATTTTCTATTATCTCAGTCATAACGACTCACCATACATGCCACTTTGGGCTGAATAAATCACCTATAACTGAATTTAAAGCATGAAGAATTTGAGAATTATGTTCAGGCCAAACTGAATATTGAGAACAAATTTATTAAACACCTGGCAGCAAAACCAACCATACTGAAGTGGGATGAGGATGATGCCTTGATCAAAGAGAAATTTTTAAAAATTTGGACTGTTGTGTCAAGATTGCAGGCCAGAAATAATGAAATTACTCAGGAGAATTGGAAACTCAAAATTCAATTATAAATTGAAAAATCCCAAGTAAACAGTATGACCAAAGATATTAAAAGCATAATTTCCAATTACGCTTTATTTGAAGAGGAGTATGACAACCTTAAAGAGTATTTGGATCCCTCAAAAAGCAAAGCTGCTAGTGCTCACCCATCTTTGACAAGATAAATGGGAAAAAGCTCTGCCCATTCGGCCAAAAAGTTGTTTGGAAAACAACTAAGGGTCAAATTCAAGTATCAGAATCCAGTAGTTCGGAGCAATATCATGAAATTGAATCATCAGAAATTGACACCAATGCAGAAGCCAATATTTTAAACATCTGTCCTATGCCTAGAGTTTTGGCATCACTCCCAACACCAGATACTCTAAACAGGAAAGAGAGCTGATTCTTTTTGATGATACACCAGTCATTTAAGAAGAAGTACAACCTCTATTCCCAAAACAGGGTGAGATGACTTTAAACCATTAAACTTACCAGAGTTTGATAAGGATGAGAACATTCACTCTTTTCTCAAGTTTAATGAAAAAGCAATATGAGTAGCATCAGACCATGCAAGAGGATCAGCACTGATCAACTCACTGATGCCCATAGCTGTGACCTCATTATGCCCTATTTGGGCGATGGTTGGTCCTATATGGATGCCAAAATTGCAATACCAAAACAGTTTAGAGGGCCCGATAAATTAGAACCCAAAAAATAGAGCTTCTTAATATTGAATTCAAACAGAATGAAACTATTAAGGACTTTGCGGATAGATTCTTCCATGAGGCACAAGTTCTGCGTGGGTGAAATGTAATAAATAAGTTTGATGCCAAGATTGCAATGGAGCACGCGATATGCCCTTCCATGAACTGCACAATGTCATGATCCTGCATTCAATGGATAAATGGAAACCCAAGAGGGCAGTTTACTTGAGAAGCTGTTCTTTTAGTTTTAATACCCCTAATTGGCCCAAGGATTAGCAAAAATTCCAATCTTTAGGCCCAAAAAGCAACACTATGTCTGACTAAGGGAAAAATTGTCTGAACTATAAGACAAAAATTCAAGCAAATGTAGCAAATAAGGACGATTACATGCTACAACTGTGGTCAAAAGGGGCATTTTGCTAGCCAATGCTACAGATGGTCTGACAAAAAGCCTGGGGTCAATGTTGCTCTAAACAATCAACAGTGTTAGTGAGGCGGTAAAGGATCAGGTGGAGTAGAGGCAGAATGCTCTAACTCCACCAATGTTTAAACCATTACATCTGAACCTGGCGAGCTCTTTAGGGCTAAAGATGTCACTAAAGATAACCTCCATCATATTGTGGCTAATGATGTCATGACGGTCACCACTTTACGCCACAGAAAAAGCAACTAAACTCTTGAAAACCAATAATAATGCCAAGCAGAGGTATCAAAACCTTACGCAAAGCAGATTATTGATCAAGGTTTAGACCTCCAGCATGGATATTCAACAGACCTACCTTCACTTAACAACATACAAGTAGTCATTCCCATGAAGACCTTAGCAGATAACTTCCAATATATAAGCTCAGGTCTGAAATCACACCTGGAATCAGGAAATAGTCACAGTATACACAATAAATGCATCTGAAAAATACTCTGAATGTACTTATGGGGTTAGAGCAGTAAACAAGATGCAAGCTTGGGCCATCATTGATAGCGGTGCTCCTATCAATATAGTCAGCACAAAGTTGGTTAAAAAACTGAAAATTGCGCTCAATGTTGCCCATTGTCAGGAATATGGTATAGCTGGAGCGCATACAGTACCCTACCTCTCAGATTCAGTTCTATTGCAGTAACAGCACCTTCTATAGTGTTGCCAAATGCAAACTAAGATATTTTATTAAGGACTTATTTCCTAAGGAGATACGGAAATGTTACCAATCATAAGGACGATATTCTCACCATACTTGGACAGGCTATTCCGCTTTACTATAGCTGGGATATGGTAGTTGAGAAAAAAAAACTAGTTTATTCATAAATCTGGCCTACAAAGATGGAGTAGTCTCAATTGAGTATGTCAAAGAGCGGCCAAAGATAAAAACAATACTCACCAAATTAATGAGTTAAAAGGGCATTCCACTTCAGTAAAATCAGCACATTACTATACCATCTGGAGATCAAGTAATTGTCCTGACAGGGAAAAAATTAATATGCCAGAAGGACTGAATGGGGAAGTATTAACCATGGTCCAAATCTTGATTTAAGCCAAACATTGCCCCTAACATTATCATTCCTGGCTATGGAGAAATACACATCATGTGTGCAAACCTGAAAAATCGGCCCATCTCCATCAAGTGACATCAAACAATTACACTTCTGCATCTGTTCCCTACCTAAGAAATTCACTCATTCCATGAGTTCGGAACTTTTATCAAATTTGGGCTTTTATGATAAGGACTTACTCCGCATCAATAATGTTGTCTCTATGGCCAATTTTAGCAACCTGACTAACTCTGAGAAAAGCCAAGCCCAGGAGATATTCTATAAATGTCAGGAAATATTCACACAAGATTATTTCAACTTGGGATGTGCTAAGGGGGTCATCCATAATATAGATACTGGAGATCATAAACTCATTCAATTATGCCCAATTAAATGCTTGAAATCATCAGAAGAAGCTGTATCCAAGGAGATTATGGAACTCCTCGATTGCAGCATGCTAGTCCCTTCAAAAAGTCTGGTTGCAGCACCAATTTTAATGGTGAAGAAAAAGTATGGAAGCAGCTGAGTATTCATTGATTATCAGAAATTAAACATCAAAAAGAAGGACTTGTACCCTCTGTCCTGAATTAACGATTCCTTGGATAGGCTAGGGGACACAAAGTTCTTCTTGGCAATGGACCTTATCAGCAGTATTAGAAAATTGATCTTCCCAAAGAGGAGCGCGTGAAATGTGCAATTATAACTCAAGAGGGCCTATTCCAGCCAATTAGAATGCCTCAAGGGCTCTGCAATGCCCTGGCTACCTTCCAAAGGGCCATGACCACAATTCTGGGAGATTTGAAGTTGCCATGTTTACTAGTGTACCTTAATGATATCAACGTTTTTAGCCGCACTTTTGATGACCACCTGGAACACTTAGAGGAGGTTTCTCAGAAAGCTAGCAGCTGCAAGCTCAAAAATCAAGCTATAAAGTGCCAATTATTTAAAGACCAGCTGGAGATCTTAGATTTATAATTGACAAAGTGGGTTTTTGGCCCCAACCCTCTAAGTTGGATGCCATCTCCAAGATAAAACGACCTGAATCCAAGCGCAATATCCAAGTATTCCTGAGCATGAACAGGTACTATCTCCAATTTTTTGTTAGCTTTGTGCAACTTGGAGAGTCGCTTTTTCTATATACTTAAGGATAAGTTCATATTTAACTGGTTTTAGCTTGCCAAAATGCATTTAACCAACTCCAATTGGCACTATTGGTTGCACCTGTTCTTTGATACCAAGACTTTGATCATAGATATTTTACAAAACAACACATCCTTAACAGCAGTGGGGGCCATATTATCTCAAGTTGGAGAAGATGGTAAATAACTCCAGTTGCCTTTGACATTTGGACCTTAAATGTTCATGAGAGAAACTACATGGTGACGTAACCAAAATGCTTAGCCGTCATATATGATTGCAAGAAATTTTGGATCTACCTACATGGCACTCATTTCAAAGTTGTTACTGATCATGATTCCCTAAGATGGCTGAACACCTTAAGAGATCCTGAGGGCTCATTAGCCCGCTGGAAATTAAAGCTTCAAGCTTATGACTAAACAATTGAGCTTTGAGCCGGGGCAAAGCATCAAAACGCTGATTACCTATCCCAACTACCCACCATTGCAACGCTTAGTCAGGCCACTGATGACTTGTTTAAGAAAATGATTAGCAAGGAGTACCAAGATGAGCCCAAATCCATCCAAAAACTATTATTGGATTTATGAAAAAATACTACTGTCAAAAACAGGACGCTTTACAGGATCATTGAGGGCAATAAGTATATTTTCCCAAGACCATTGGCCTGAATAAGCCTATTAATGGTGGTGCATAAGGCATAGGGCATCACAGATTCAAAAAAATGAAAGTACATATGAAGCAATTCTATTATTGGGAGTCAATGCATTTTAACACCCAAGAAACGTTAGAATGCTGTGAGGAGTGTCAAGGAGAAAAATTCAAAAAAGCACACTTTATCAGCTTGTTCAGCCCAAGTTTTCCTGGAACACTAAATCTATTGACATTGTCAGCCCACATCCAATAAGCAACATGAAGGCCAAGTACATATTGTAACCATCGACCAATTGACCAAATGGGTTGAAGCCAAAGCTATCCAAGAATCAGGAGCAGAAACTACAGCCAAGTTCGTCCTTGAAAAACATCATCCACGAGCATGGATGTCTCCAGGCTACACTTACCAATAATGGAACAAATTTTATATCCATGTTCTTGTCAAGCTCAACCAATTAATGAGAGTATGAGGTGTGCTTTCTGATCCCTATCATCTAAAAGCTAATGGTACAGTTGAGCGCTCAAACAGGACGGTGGTGAACATTATCAGGAAATTAACTTCAGCCAAGCCATCCAACTGGAGTACTTATTTAAGTTCAGCAGTATTTTCCTACAATATATACTACCATTCACAACCAGGATTTCCCATTTTCAAGTATTATATTGAAGTCATCTGGCCCTAACAATGATACTATCTTTGGTCCTAAAGAATTCTGAGGAAAACACTTATTCTTAATACGTTTAGAAGCTTGAGTATACTTTAATCAAACTACAACTCAAGCCTTCAATAACAGTTTTGCCGTGAAAAAGGCCTTAAATTAAAAAAAATTTAGAAAATTGCTACAAATTGGTCAAATTTAAAGTTAATGACGAAGTTCTATTTTGCAACACATATGGATTGGGATGATTGCAAGAGTTAGAAAGCTTCTGGGTAGGGCTATTTAAAATACTTGAGAAGACATCTCAGTTCATATACACAATCAAGAATATTAGGACAGGCCATATATACAACCAAGTTCATGCAAAGTTCCTAGGAGGGTTCAATAAGCTGACCAATTAAGAAAATAATAGGGAAAAAATAACAAAACAAAAAATAAAAATAAAAATGAAAAAATAAAAATAAAAATGAGAATAAAAATGAAAATAAAAATAAAAAAATATAATAATAATTTTAACCTAAGTAATGCTTTAGTTTGTACTTGAGATGGGGAGAGGATCCAACTTCAAACTCATTGGCAGTTCAAGCCAAAATTAACAAATGACAAATATCAATAAAGACTAATCATTAACCTTAGGGCTTATGTTCAAGTCAAGTGAGGGAAATGTCAGATTCTGGTGGTTGACCCAAAAATAAACCTTGACAACCAACAGATTGAGCTGATTATCCTCCCAATACTCAAGATAATACTCTAATTCTCAACTTAGAGCCTATTGCTATTACACGACTTGGGCTGATTATATCAATTTCAATTCAATCCAAATATTCTATCAAAAGCTTGGGCCAAATACACTTGAAAATTCAGGCCAATTGTCACTTCACCAAAGCTTGAAAATTAGTCCTGACTAATGGAACTAATATCATTAATCAGCATAAGAAATTATTTGGGGATTGAACCAAAGGTAACTTCAACAAATCCCATAGACAAATAGACGTTAAACATAATTATTTTCCTCCCTATGGCAAAATTCATACTTGATCCTCATAATTGGCATAATAGCACTTGCACATGGACCACTCAAATGGGAGTACCTAGTACTATCAAGCTAGGCCTGCCAACTTTCCAATTAGGGGTACATCATTTACTTCAATCGATGCAAAAATTTCTTAGAAGATTATTTCATCAGCAATATGACGAAAGTCAGATCAAGAGGATCCTAGGACAAATTTTCATATTCTTATTGCGATTTTTGTCCCTGAAATCCACCATAATTTGAGTGTATTTTGCCACTAATAAACCTAGCAATAAGCCATAATGGTATCAGTTAATGGGCCAAACTGAGGTGGAAAATAATCTGTTGAAATTAAATGACTCAAATGTGGCCAGGAAATGCCTTAGAGATATAAATACTGGCGCCTGGCCTAATGAATAAGCATCAAACAATATAGTATACAAAAAGATATCTTATTGTATTTCTTTCATAATTTTTATTAGAGTTTCATATTTGGAGAGTTTCAAAAAGCCTAAAGATCCAAATCCAAAGCTTGTATCTTTGCCTGCCTCAGTGGAAGTTCCTGAATACAAAGAAAATTGAGTTTAAAATCAACCAGAAGAGGCCATGGCCAAGGCAAAGGCATCAGCGAAATTATCCACATCACTAAAACAGATCCAGGAAGACATGGATGAACTTGAAACAATGAGCCAATCACATTGTGCGGATAACTAAACAACCAATCCAAACAGAATGTATTTGGCGGAACCTAATTTGGAAATAAATGCAGCAAAACAGGGGTTCAGAACACCCCCAGATTGTGGAGCATAATCCAATAGGGAGTGGAAATCAACAATGGAACGCCAAAGAGGAAAATGTGGCCAATAAGAGCACACAAGAGCACTGCAATGATAAATTGAAAATTATCAAAGGCAATAGAGGAGTAAAAACAGCAGTAATGAAAGGGGCAAAATACACCTCAGCTCCTACTCATAGTTATGCTCTCTGAAGCAGAGGTGCAATGGAGAGTAATGTGAGCGAGGAAGTAGGGCTGAGGGCCCTGATAACCACTCCTGAGTCGCATTGGGCGTCTCAGTAGAGATAGGGATGCTGAACATAGCGGGACTCTAGGCCTTAACATCCCAGGCCAAGGAGTTAAGTCTCCTGTTAAACCTACCTGTGGATATCCTGGTGGTGCAGGAAACTCACTACCCACAGGGAAAGGAGGAGGCATGGGAAAACATGCTCCTCCCAATGATATCGTTTTGGTCACAACACTGTAGTTTAATAGTATGCAAAACCAAAACTTTAAAATATATTAATAAAAATTCATATCTGGATGGCCGCGTACTATCTGTTACCTTCTCATGGCACAAAGAAGTGCACACAATAGCCAGTGTGTATGCACTGAACTGTGCACTGGACTGACGAGATTTTTTAACAGCTCTAACACAACTCCATCTTCCATCAAACACTTTTGTCATGGGAGACATGAAATGCTGGATTAACCCAGATACTGACTGATGACCACACACAATGGAGGTCTACAAGGGCAAGTGGAACTTTGCGTGCTAAAGGCCACACTGGGACTATATGATCTAATACCTAAAAGGTCACCCTACTACAGAACATGATAATCACACATGTACACAACGGTGCACTTATCTCTATGTCATGGATAGACCTGATAATCACACCACTAATTTCTCAACACCAAATTCATAAATTTTAAAACTACAAAAATCGAATTTTCTGACTATTGGCAGTTTTGGTGTCCTACACACCAACGGGAACAACTACCAAGCACCTAGGTGGTGCAGAATATGCCCAGAAAGTTTAGTTGACTCATAATTTCAATCCTGGATGGGGTAAATATTCTCAACATGGGATTTTCAGACACCTTTCTGTTTGGACTTATTACCCACCTGGAAAAATTTTAAAAAATCAACAACCCAACAGATTAAACTAACAACGTCTAGAAGATACAGGGCAGCTTCAGCTATTATCAAGCACACATTGACAGAAATTAACAACCTGGAAAACAATGTCCCACGCACTAGATACACTCCTGGATAGGGGTGCAAATGGGCAGATGTTTATGATCAGCTAAACACCCTGAAACGTAAACACCAACACAGAGTTGGGGTTCAATATATATTATAAACACAAAAGATGGTGAAACTTACTCAAGCTATTTTTTCCGTCATTTTCACGCCTGTAAAATATGATAGCCTGCACACAGGTCTGACAACAGGACAAATTCCATAGTGGAAACACCCAAAGAAGTCATGACTGAAGTACACAGGTTCTATACAAATTTATATAAATCCAAACCAGTCAAACAAGCAAAAATAAAAAATTCCTCGCAAGTGTACATATTGACACCAGGGCTCAAAATGACAACTTAAATAACCTAATATTGCGCGAGGAACTATGGGAAGTAGTACGCGGTGCACCAAGAGGGAAATACCCTGGACCTGTTGGATTTTCCCTATGCTTTTTATATAAAGTACTTTACTAACATATCTAAGCTTTTTTTAGCTTCCATGAACATGTGTATTATGGAAGCATGTCTTCTACCTGGAGGCAAAGAAGCTTACATTGTCACTTTAAGAAAAGGAGACAGACTAAACCTATCCATTTGGGACCCAATCTCCCTAACCAACACTGATACTAAAATATTCACAAAAATTATGGCCAAACAACTAGGAGAAATTGCAACTGATGTGATATCCCTATCACAATATTATTTTTTTCCAAGAAGATATATATGTGACAACATCCACACAGCTGAAAATGTCTGCCAGTCCAAAACCTCCGGAGTACTTGTCTTTTTAGACCAACAGAAGGCATACAACAGGGTGAACTGGACCTAACTCAGGGCTGCCTTCAAAAATTCAAACTTCAAAATAGATTCATAAACTGGGTGATGTTGTTCACAGAGTCAGCCACCATGGCTGTGCGTGGAGAAGGTTTCTTAACTAACCCAGTTTTCCACAGAGAGGACTCAAACAAGGGAACCCAATAAGCCCTCTACTATACAATTTTAGTCTGGATCCCCTAATCTGGAATACAGATACACTTCTCAATGGATTCAAAGTCAAGGGCCAACCACCAGTCAAAATGATGGCATTCGCTGATGACTGTGTGATAGGAATATCCAACAACCAGGATGCTTGCAGAATTGAGAAGATAATATAAGAATATTCATCTATAAGCAACGCATCACTTAACAATTGGAAAACTAAAATCATACTCCTGGGGAAATATCAGACTCATTGGACGCCCTCTACTCTGGGTCAAAAAATTAATATAACATCAAGACTTCTCACCAGACATAGGAGGCAAAAATCAGCAATTGCCCCACTTAAACTTCCCTTCACTACTAAGCCAGAAGCTGGACTTGTCCGTCACTTAGGGGGTATGGTTGGAAGTAGGAGGCTACGCCAACTCCATGATGAAAAATCAACTTTTGGATAAAGTAACAAGACACATTGCATCCTTAAATGGACATCAAACAGGTCTAACAGGAAGGGTCACGATAGCTAACTCCATGATACTATCAATCATATGTTTTACGGCCCATGCAATTTCTTTCTCCCCGCCTTCTTTAATACAATATACGCCTTAATACAGGGATGGCTTTAGTCCAACCACAACCCCCCAGTACGCCTTGAAACCTCATTTGGCTCTAGGAGGAATGGAGGTATGGGGCTAACTAATTATGTAGAGCAGACGACCCATATACTAGGATCCTGGTTAGCTCAGGTGACTAGCCCAGATCTTCCAGATATACACTGGGCCAGAACAGCAAGATATATTTTCATACGAGCACTCCGATTAAGAAACCCAGAACACCCAAACACATTAATCAAATATCTGGCCTCCCATCCTACAGATGCAGGACCACATGGCACCCCTGCACATTTCAAACTAATACCTCTATTCATGAGAAAAGCAGAGTGGAAGATTCACATATGTGGGTAGATCAGGCACAGAGGACGCCCAAAGCTAACTCACAGACAGGAAATCAATGGCCAATTAGTCACAGAAAACATAATATGCATAAATTCGAGTACCATAGCCAGGATTGATTACCTAAATCATATGGATATGCTATACAGCCTGAAGACCCAAAGAAGAGTCTTGAGATACACACATCACTCACTACTTCAACACAGGATAAGAGCACATGTGTGGAGATGCATGAGGAGAGTATACCGCACAGCAGAACGGTCAAATGCAGCCCATTCCTCATGTACAATATGTGGTCAGTATGGAAACCTATTACACCTTTTATAACAATGTCCAACATCATTAGCTATATGGAAAGAGGTCATGCGCCTATTCCGCCAAAGCAGTGGCTAATCATTCAGTATAGCTAAAAACATGTTCACTCTAAACATGGAATCACCTATCCATCCATCCCTCTTGGCGTTAATAGCAATAGCACTATGGACGGTCCATACAATAGTATTGGAATTGTTTGCAGGAGCAACGCCTACAATGAAAGAAGCCATCAATCGTTTCCACTACCATATATTGGAACATTTCCAAGCATGGTTGTTTGAAAACATGACCCCACGTAACAGAAGGACAATCAATACGTGGTTTCCCATATGGGTTCCTAAAGATTGATTCTTTCCTTCACTCATTCTGCATCCAAGGATAAGCCAGCATAAACCTCCCCCCTACCGTCCTAAACATGGTGGCCCTGGAGACAACAAGAGGGACTTCAAACCCTATGGGGTGTCTTTAATTTTCATAGTTAATTGGTTTATCCCCACTATATTGGAAGTGCTCGTCCCCTGGTTGACCTTCCCCATATAAATAAGAATCAACCAAAAGAGTCAGAACAATATTAATATGCCTATTGAGCTTCCAAATGGTCCAAATACCATAGGACAAAGGTAAACTTGAGTATTATATGGGCGAGCTTCTTCTCAATTAAGCATTCAGGATTATATTTATCAAGTGAGCAATCCTTGGATTTTAACACCAGGCACCAGTGTAGGCTAAGAGCTCTCAGTTTCTGCACAGCCAAAAGGAGCTTGTTGATTCAATAGTCATCTTAATCCTTCCAAATCCTCCTATATCATCCAAATTTTCATCTTAGAGAGTATGGAGGCTTCTTGGCAATTTGCCTCTTTAGCGCTTAAATCTTGGAATGCTGGAGAAGCAGCTGCCTCAGAAGGATGCCCAAATGAGTTTTTAATCCATGGCAGGCTGTTCAAGTTGAGTGATGCAACCATTGGTAAGATTGGTGAAAGAGCTGAAGCTATCCCTTTTACCTGAAAAGACCTCAATCAAAACTTTGGCGTTTAGAGGCACTCCATCTGCTTAAAGCTTGAAGCCTTGGGCCACATTGTGTATTTGTTATCATAAAACAGCTGGCGACATAAGCAAGTCTTGTTTCAAGGAGCTTTTAGGATCTCCAGGTGTACGCACCAAGGGACCAGAAGGTCCTTGTGGCCCACTGGAAACTTTGTTATTTCTTGCCCTTTGGGGTAACTGGACTTTCTGGTCAATGAGCTCTTCAGAACCTTCACTTTCAGAAACAGTATCATGATAGCCAACTCCTGGGAATGTTTCTTGAGGGTCCATACAATGCTTTGACCTGGTTGAGAATCTGGTTCCAGGAAGCTTTAAGAAAATACATGTTGCGAAATTGACTTTGGGCTCCGCTAGTGTGACAGGCCAACCATTATGAAGACTGGTGGCTCTTTGCTATTTCTCCTTCATTGGTGTACCAACCCCTATAAGTCCTGCGTCCAATCTACCAACTAACCACCAACGGCTTCGCCTTTAGCCCCAGGCGTCCTCAGCGTGTGCCTCGGCAAGTCCTGCCCCCTTCCTGGGCAGCTCAGGCACTTGCGCGCTGCCCCACCCTCGCGACCCTTCACCAACCCATCTGGGCATGCCCCAGTGAGTCCATCCCCCTTCTTGGGTGGCTATGGCACCTCCCATGCTGCACCCCTCTAGGATTGGTGGCTATGCAGCTCACCACTGGTAGCAAGCTGGCCAGGTTCCCACTGGTTCCTCATAAGGAGGAGGTATGGGAGCTGGCAGCACCAGCCACTCCGGGCGTGATCACCCACACCTTCGGGGATCTCCTATTCCTATCTTCCCCATTTTAGTTGCACAAAGCTACTTCAAACAAACAGGAAAGATAGGAAAACGAGAGATGGTTATTCGGAGGGAATGAACGACTATTTATGCTACTTTCAGGGCTACTGCGCCCAAGTAATCTCTTTGGCCAATCATCTGCCCAAATACCCATCGGCCTCATGATCCCAAACCTCTATCAGATCGTAAACTTCTATTCATTCATACTCATAGTGATTCCCTCCAGATCTGCTCTCTGATCACCAAATATAAATTAGGTCAATCCATCCTCAGCATAAGTCGCTGGTCAATTGTATATATAAACTCGTAAATAAATAGGAATTTGAGAATCCTTAGCATGAGTCGCTGGTGCTCCAAATTAGATGATGGAACCATTTTGGATGAGTCATAACGAATTCATCAGCTTTCCAAAGAAACTCCCACAACGACCTTTGGATGGCATTTTGGTGGCGACGCAGCTTCTTTGAACCTAAACTCAAACAAACATATAATATTAAATAGTATTGAACTAGGCAATTAGCTGGCAATTACACCTGACTAACCAAAACCCCTAATTTGGATATTATCTGAAGGATTCATCTGGTTAGAATACTAACATTGCCTTCCCCTTAACCAGATGATATCCTCCTTCATGACCCACCCCGATGGTAGTCAAGACCTCCCAGCGCTCTCTCAAAGGAGCGCTGGTCTTAACCAGTGGCTTTCGCCACTCCATAACCAAAACCTCCAACTACTCAAGCAGCCCACCAGCGAAGACCCCTGTAGTGAGCACTAATGTCGCGAAATCAACCTTGGGCTCCGCTAGTGTGCCAGGCCAACCATTATGAAGACTGATGACCCTTTGCTATTTCGCCTTCATTGGTGTACCAACCCCTATAAGTCCTGCGTTCAACCTAAAAACTAACCACCAACGGCTTCGCCTTTAGCCCCAGGCGTCCTCGGCGTGTGCCCTGGCAAGTCCTGCCCCCTTCCTGGGCGGCTCAGGAACTCCCACACTTCCCCACCCTCGCGACCCTTCACCAACCCATCTGGGCATGCCTCAGTGAGTCCATCCCCCTTCTTGGGTGGCTATGGCACCTCCCATGCTGCACCCCTCTAGGATTGGTGGCTATGCAGCTCACCACTGGTAGCCAGCTGGCCAGGTTCCCACTGGTTCCTCATAAGGAGGAGGTATGGGAGCTGGCAGCACCAGCCACTCCAGGCATGATCACCCACGCCTTTGGGGATCTCCTATGCTATCTTCCCCATTTTAGTTGCACAAAGCTACTTCAAACAAACAGGAAAGATAGGCAAACGAGAGATGTTTATTAGGAGGGAATGAACGACTATTCATTCTACTTTCAGGGCTACTGCGCCCAAGTGCTCTTTAGCCAATCATCTGCCCAAATACCCATCGGCCTCTTGATCCCAAACCTCTATCAGATCATAAACTTCTATTCATTCATACTCATAGTGATTCCCTTCAGATCTACTCACTGAACACCGAATATAAATTAGGTCTTTCCATCCTCAGCATAAGTCGCTGGTCGTTCATATATATAAACTCATAAATAAATAGGAATTTGAGCATCCTCGGCATGAGTCACTGGTGCTCCAAATTAGATGATGGAACCATTTTGGACAAGTCATAACAGATTCATCAGCGTTCCGCTGGAAACTTCCACAACGACCTTCAAAAGGCATTTCAGCGGTGAACAGAGCTTCTGTCAAACCTAAACTTAAACAAACATTTAACATTAAATAGTGTTGAACTAGGCGACTAGCTGGCAATTACACCCAACTAACTGGAACCCCTAATTTGGATACTATCTGAAGGATTCATCTTGTTAAGTTCCCAACAATACACAACTATCAAAAGCTGGTTTTTGAGGTACCTGATATTCTACTATCCAACATGGTGAGCTGATTATGAGCTTCATTAAATAGGTGATGGTTATCAACAACGGCTTCCAAATTGTCACAAATGAATGAGAAGGCCACGTTATAAAGGTTGGCAATGTTAGAGTGAGGGTTTGATTAAGCCTTTATTGTTGAGAGATTTCATGGTGAAACAACCTAACTATTTGTAGGAGTTGATGTATGACTGGATGGATGAAGATTTTGAGATAGCGTTTGGTACCCAAAGCCAACTCTCATAATGGCATTAGAGTCAAGATATATAATTCTCATATCTTGGAAGGCACTGAAAAGGCGCAGAGTGACTGAAAGCGTCCTCCCAAAGAGTAAATGCCATTCAGTATTTGGTGATTAATCTCTTTATTGTTCTCATATTAAAGTTGTGCTGATCTTTGTTAATGGATGGTATGGTAAATAAAAGGTGGCCCATAACTCTAGGCTCTCAGGCTGGATATGAGGTATCCCATACTGAGAGGTGTTAAATCATCAAGTAAGCTTCTTGAACAATCAGCTGGTTAGTTTTCTTTATTGCTATCAATCTTCATTTTTTCATGATAAGCACTTTCACTTGGACAGCTCAGAACACCCTGTAGTGGGCACCACTTAGCTTGGTGTAACTGTTCTCTTGACTATTTCTAAAGTTTGAAAATGAGCTTGGTGCTTTAAATTAGCATAGTGGTGGATGAAGATTAAAAAAGGACTAAAACGACTACTTTATTGAGCTAAAAAGTGTTGATGTTTATAGGATATGTGGGTACATGGCGCCTAGGGGACATCCATGGCCCTGTATGATTAGGATCTCTCACAGTCTTCTGGAATGACTACCTGTTCTGTGCCTTCATTGTTCTAGTCATCCTTGTAATTGCAACAATGGGGGTTGCGCCTCTTGAGGTTTAAAAGGATGAAATCCCTGAGTCATATCCATCAATTCTCATGTGCAAAATGCTTCCTGATAAAAACTATTATTGATGCCTTCAGGGACAAGTTTCATTGGCTTGCTTAAGAGTCAACTTGTTAAGGTCAATTAATGAGTAGGGTATTCAAATTGCTCAACTTCTTATATCCTGACACTTCAACTTTCTCTGTTGGTCGTCTCCCTTACAAAAGGACTTTGCTTTTTTACATATTTTCCAACCTATGTTATCCTTTTGTTGGCCTTGTGTTATACCTCCTTGTGGTGGTATCCTGGGTATATCTCATAAGCTCTGAAGTTGGAAACATTTTATTGGGCGCATGAGCCTTTTTTATTAAAAAGTCTTTTCGTGAGAGTTAAAGAATTCTATTTACATTAGATGACCAACTATATTTTGCTACTTGTAGGGTTTTTTGTTTGGGATTCCTTCATTGTGGTGATCTAGTGCGTTGGCTGAGTGCTGGGGTCATTAGTTTTGAAATCACAATTATATTATCTGATTTGGTGTGAGCCCAGCTTGGCGTTTTAAGGTTTTCTGCCTTTTGGAGGGCTCCTGCCCTCCCTAAAAGTAATTGGTGGTTTTGAGCCATTTGAGGTCCTGCTATACAGGCTTCCTTTTATATAAAGTTTCTATTGGATTGAATAAAAACCGCCTTTATTTGGCCTCTCTGGTAATTAAGAGGTTGCTTTTGGACCCCATGCTTTTGACTGGGTGATATAGGGTTTGAAACTCATTTGGGAAGCTAAACGATCTGTGTTCCCTTCCTCACAAACCTTCCAGGGGTTCTTTGCAGCCACACTGTTTAACTTTTGGGGGTTTATTTATAAATCTGTTGGTTAGGTCTAGGCCCTATTTTGTCTTAACATCTTCATAATGTCATTTCTTAGAAAACTTGTACTTAGCCAGTCAGTGAACACTAGGGTATGGCAGGATCCACTTGCCTTCTCTGATCCTATGATTGGTTCCTTCTTTGTGAATTTCCCGCCCCAATAAAAGGGGGGTTCATTGATTTAGCCATTCATGTTTCACTAGCAGGGACCCCTATAGGTACTGCCCTTAAGAACGTGAATTCCCTTTTGCAATGGAGACTTCATTGGCTTCCAAACATTCTTTTCTGGGAGTGCTGGAGGGTTGGCAGGGTTTTCTGAAAGAATTATTTATTGATGTTACAGAAGTTTTTTCAAAAAGGTTTCTCTAGTAGTGACACCTAAAAAATCCACTTTGGGAAACACCCATCTTCCTTTGAGATCTAAGGGGTTTCTGAAAGTCTACATTTGAGTTTGGGAGAAATTGTTGTTTGCCAGGGGTTCAATTCCCTTTATTGTTCTAATGATTCAAAAGTTTCACCAGGGTTTTTTCATAAGCAACTGCCCCTATAAATACCAGTCTTAGAAGCCCCAATTCCTTTTATAAAAAAGCTGTTAACATTTGGTACATCGCCCTCACTCTTTAAGAAATTTGAGGGTGGCAGGGGTCTAGCCCCGCCGTTTTAAATAAAAATGCATCTGATGACTTCTCCATTTTTGGAACTTAATACCTTAGAACGATGCACACCCTCAGTAAAAGGGCGTTCCATCATCTTGTTAAGTGATAAGGAGGCAAAAATGGCTATCAAGTTGGGTGGGATGCCCATGCAACCTGAAAACGCCGTTTTTAATAGAAAATTGTAAATAAAATGAGCCATTTTTAATTTCTTGTGGAGGTCATCCTGAGGCAATATCAGTATATCATATTACCCTGAGAATCCTTGGCTGACCCTCACCATGATTGTCTGCACTCAGTAGATTGGAAACATTATAATAAAGGAATATGGCAATAGGTATGCTTTTACAGAAGATCTTGCTGGATATGACCCATCAGTCATAAGAGTGGCGAAATATTCCATTCACTTTTTTGTATAAATTAAATCCTGGTGGCATTATTCTGCATGAAAATAATCCTAACCAGGGTTTGGCAGAGTAAACTGCATTTAACAATGAACGTTCTGGATATTTTTTGCTTTTAGCTACTCTTCCTTCCTCTTTATAGATTTTAGGATAACAATTTTAGTGGACAATGGAGCCTTAGAAATTTTTATTGATCTGTACCTAACTGACTACCTTAGGTTGCACTACTTACCTGGTGGTATGGTTAGGGCATGGGCCTCCCAAAGTCTTCCCACCTTGAAGTTTCAGGGTCTGGTTGATTATTAAGTTGGTATGTTCCACTTGGCTGACAACTTCTTAGCAGTCAAAAACTTGCTGTACCCAATTATCTTAGGAGTAGGTTGGTAGTATAAATTTGTTGTGAAACACAATTTGAAGATCAATACCTAAATTTTTTCTTTGAGGAGCCATGTATTGATAATTCCCATGTTGGGAAGTAGCACTCTGAGCAATGTGCCACAGTGGAACAATGTAAATAAGCTAATCTTGCACCTATGTTGAATCTCACTCCCAAAGCACCCCTACCCCTTATTGGAGGGGTTGGAGTTTTCATCTTGATGCAGATTCAGCAAATGCTTTATTTATCACTCAGAGTTTTATTGTGGTTTTAGCTCAAAGTTAACCTGTTTTTCATCTCCTCCCGCAATTTACTCTTCGACTCTGCAGAAAGAGGCAGCATTAGATGTATGGGTTATAGAGTAACTTACTAAGAAGCCATTTTTAGTATACCTCTCTAGTATGCTCACTCCTACTTATTGTGAAAAAGCGGATGTTACACTATGCACTTGAATATTATGGTACATTGAATAATGCGACCATACCAAATCTGCATCCCATTCTTCTGAAGGCAGAAATTGCCCAATAAGTGTATAAGTACAAAATTTTCTCTAAGCTGAACTGCTAAAAGATTTTAATCAAATTTCATCAAAAAAGGGAAGGAATGGCTCACTGCACACTGTAACAGGAAGGGATTTTCAAATTCTGGGTCATACCCTTTGGGCTCAAGAATGCGCCTGAAATTTTCCAACGTCATATTGTTGCAGCCTTGGGTGAGTTGTTAGAGGTATGAGCTGTGGCCTACATGGATAAGATTCTGATGTTCTCCCTCAATCAAACATCCATGAGGTTCACCTGTGACATGTGTTGGAGAATCTGAAAACAGAGATTTGATGCTCAGTTAGCAAGTGTGAGTTTTTTAGACTCAAGTCATCTTTTTGGGAAACCCATATTTGATAAAGAACATGATTACTCCAGAAAAGGAGAAAACTACTGTGTTTGGACAACTCCCACCTTGATCAAAGGGATGAGGAGCTTAATCGGGGACTTGCACCTCACTTAAGAAGTTCACATTAAATTTTACAGAGGTAGCGGTACCCTTACATAAAGCCAGAGGGGAATAAACTTTCCAGTTGTCTTCTACACTGAAGGATGCCTTTCAGGATTTGAAATGCTCTTTGCTCTTTACGTCAGTCCTTCACCATGTGGATCCCAGTATGGAGTTTAAAGTAATTATTAATGCCTCCAACTTCGCTATTGTTGCAGCTCTGTTAAAAGTGGGAAAAGATGGAGTTGATCATCCTGTAGGTTATTTTCCTTATAAAATGTCCTTTCCTGAGTTAAATTGCGCTGTTTTTGATAAGCAATTATTGGTAGTTGTTGAAGCATTGATTTATTAGTACCGGATACATGTTATTCCAGTCCATCCGCGTTCATACTGGCCATCAGGCTCTGTTGTCTACTGGACTTCTCATGTCCTGACCCCCACAAACTCGCTGGAATGGGACCCTTACCTAAATTTGTTCAACTTATGAGGTAACGTAAGCAGACATAATAGTTTAACTGATGCTTTGAGCTGTAACCTTGCGTTAGCTCTTGACCCAAGGAAGTGGAGTTGCATAGCACTCACCTGGTGAATCCTCCTGGTAGGATTGTGTCTAAGAAAACCTCCTCTCCTACATGCGAGCCATTAAATTTCTTCTCTGGAGAATTTACAGAAGTATGGTATGTTCAGAAAGGTAGTTCTTTCTCAGTCCCTATAACAAAATATACTTTAATTCTTGGCAAACTCACTATGAATTGGGAGAACATGACGAAGGGGTACCATGTAAAGGATAATATGGTATGGCTGTTATGACATTTATGTGTTCCCAAAGGACCACTTCGCCTATAATTAATCAAGGAACATCACTATAGGATAACTGAGGGGCACTATGGGAAAGCAAAAACCCTGGAGCTTATCAAACGTACATATAACTGGAATGGAATCTCTTCTCAGATTGCAAGGTACAAAGGAGTGCCTTGTTTGCAACTGGATGAAACCAAGTTTTTAGCCTCTTGTGGGATTGTTGTTATCAGTATATAAATAAGAGGTCCTTGAACTTCCATTTCAGTTAATTTTATTGTGGAGCTACCCCTCTATGAGAGGTATGACGCTATCCTGGCAGTGGTGAAACCAGTATTCAGTTCTCATATTTCATTTCCTGTCACATCAAGATAACAGCGGCTCAGATGGCCATGTTGTTTGTTTCCCCCGTCCTCTACTACCATGGGGTGCACAGGAAATCATAGTGACCACGAGCTCTAATTTACATATATACTCTGGAAGGATATGAGAAAGACTCTAAAGCTCGTCTGTGCATTCTACTGCTTTCCACCCTCAATATGATAGGCATACAGAACGAGTAAACCATTGTTTAACAATTTATGTGGTGCTACATGGCAGAGGACCACTCAGACAGAGCCTTACATCTCCCTTTGCGCAGTTTAATTATAACAACGTTTGTAATACTCAATTGGGTGTTCTCCATTCTTTGCCAACTATGGTTACAATTCTTCTTTAACATGGAGCCCAAATGTGGGTCCAAGGTGGAAGACGTGGTAGAATTTACCAAGTTCATCAAGAAAGTACACAATAAAGTGAACAACAATTTGAACGCAGCTATGAAACCCTACAAGGATAATGCAGATGGGAGAAAGGGTAGGACCAGAGTATAAAAGGGGATCTGGTGATTTCAGCTACCAGAAATACTCACATCAACAAACATGCAGGGAACTGAGACTGAAGAGAATAGGATCCTACCATATTGTCAGGAATGTGGGCCATGCCTCATACCAGTTGAAGTCTCCAGAAAAATTCCAAATCTTAAAACCTTCCATAAGTGTAAATTGATTCAGTTGAGGGGTCTTTTTCAGAGACAAAGGAGTCATACCTTTTGGATGGAAACCAGATGGGAGGTGGAAGGAATTGTGGCTTCTAGTCAGGTGAAAAGAAGACTCTATTAACTGGTATTTTGGAAGGGGTTTGATGCCACAGAAAATAGTTGGGTTCGAGTTCATAGTTGCGCTCACACTCAGTACTTGATTACCACTTTCCATAAGCATTTCACTGATGCCACGTGTCCCAAGTCTGCCACCAAATTTGCAGCCATGAAGCTATCCCCATTGTTATAAGTTTGGCAAAATATTTGAGATACGCTGAAGGGTTTTCGTGCAGTGTCAATCCAACTGAGCAGTAGAACAGAAATATATGGTGATCGTCAGTCCTCAATGCACATAAAATAAATATTATATAATAAATGGGAAACATTTCTCCAAATGACACTTCTTAATCAGATTTTTTTAATATTTTTCAGTAGACGCTTGATGCTCTGCTCTCTATCTTAATAACAACCTACCTGTTGGGGATTCAACTACAATGACCGAAGTTACTCAAGATTGAGATTTAATAAACTGGTCTAATGAGATTGCAAAATCTATGTCAGAGATATCCAATTCTAGGATAGACCGATGATCAACCCTTTGGAGTTATCAACCTTCTATGAAGGATGATGCTAAGCTATCAGATGAGACAGAAGATCATATAAGAAGGTCGGTCAAATCAAATAAGAATCTTATCAGATCTGGCCATCATAAGTATGGTATTAATAATCAGCAATATTGGTCATTTAATAGGAAAGATCTTACCTCAGGTGCATCCCGAAAATCCTCATGAATAACTACTAAATCTACTCCTATAAATATCCCTCATTTCTAACATATAAAGTACCACACTTTTTTGTCTTGTGTAGCCTAATTTGGTCTCTTTTCATACAGGATATTATTTCTGATTGGAATCAACTATAGCAACGGAACTAGTAACTTCGTTGCAATTGTGTCAATCTTTGCTAGAGCCATGGAACTAATAATTCCGTAGCCTTCATAGCACCTGCTTATCATAATTTCTCATGAAATTCCATACTACCCTTTTCAATCTTCTCATCTTGATGATATCTCAGCAACCTCAGTCGATACTGACCCTTTTTCTTATACTATTCATTCCGCCATATTCTCATTGGTTCCAGCAGAGTTCATTATTTATTAAATTCATGATAACCCTAGTTTAGGATGATCCATAAAATATTCATTAGATGTCAACATCTCTTTTATTTAAACAAAGTAAGCCAACCAGGGGACGGACATTGCCAAGACTCAAAGCCTAAAAAATAATCCTCACCAAATAAAAAGATTAAACCGCCCAAAATGAGCGGATGACACACATAATGTGAAATTAACCTACCAGGTGGGACAGCGGGAACTGCTTATCCCATCATGGCATAAGGGGAGGGTAGATCAGGGGGCTTATCTTTGGCCTCTATTTCACCCCAAAGCAGGGCACGGGCTATGGCAAAGAGCAGGGGCGTCAGGACGTCAACAGGATTTGGAGATATACTCAATAATTGGGGCGGTAGGAATACAGCTGTTATACATAAGAGTTCTGATGTAATTGCCAAAGCTAGTTCAGTTTTTATAAATATGTCAGGTAGTTTTAGAAATGTGGCAATATTGGTGCAGGTAATCTTTAATTTGGAATTCTGCGCTATCACTGCCACGTGCTGGATGGCATCATTGGCGCTTTTGTGGGCTTTGATCAACATATTTTTTGAACCTTAGTGGCTTTGGAGGGGACAAAGGAGGAGGGATTCCTCCTGCGAGAATTGCCACTAAATTAGTGGCAGCTTTGCGGAGAGGATGACAATCTGTCTTAGCCGTTGCTTCAACAGCCAGCTGGTGCTTACCGCAAAACATTTTGGCGTTTTGCTGGGGGTGTATAAACAAGGGGGTAGTTCATTGTCTTGGTTGATAAACACAAACTGCTTGATTTGTATATTGCAGTCTTCAATTATGTTCCCAGAAACATCAATTTCAGTCAATAGATCCCAAGAATTTTGGTTGAATTAAAATTGGAGAGTCATTTTATTCCTGAGATTTAGTTGGTTCGTTGGAGGATGCATGGGTATGAACTGGGGTCCAATCCTGTGCTTGATTGGATGGAGCATTTGTGGCACTGGGGCGAGGAGGAGGATGATTAGTGGCTGTTGGCACAGCTGCAGCAACAGGCTTTGGGGGAGGGGGAGGTAGGATCATACCCCATATCAAAGCTGGAACAGGGTTGGCAGCAGATTGGAAGCTGGCAGATGAAATATCAGCGCCGTTAGAAGCAGCTAGGGATGGGCACTTGCGTTTTTCGTGGTCCAACTTGAAACAGGATGGACAAATTAACCATCCACCCACGATGTGGGCTCAGAAAGGATAGTTGGGGCAGAGGGGGTAACAGTACGAGGGGGAATTGACAGGGCAATTTTATTTGATTCAGGCTGATCATGACATACACCCGAGGCCCAGCAAGGTTTGTGGCCCCATTTGAGATCACAAATTGCAAGATGGGTTGGAACCATAGGCTGCCACACTAACCATCAGCTCTGGTGGAGCACCTCAGGGGGAAGGTGGGTGGACAAACCAGCAAACTGAACCATAAAAGTGGCATCCGCTGGGAGCTGGGTCTGAATTGTGGGGAGAGGGGTACCCTGGAAAACCAGTGGCACAGTTGCCACAGTGGTGGCATTGGCTTCACAGGTGAAGCCAAGATCTAAATACCCCTTATAGGAGTGGAAGTCAATAAAACCAGTGGGATGCATCACCGCCTGAGCCATTTTGATAATGGCTTGGTCATGGTAGGGGAAAAGTTTCCCATAGTCGACCCTAAGGCTGAAATGCATGTTGCTCTGGGGGAGCACCAGGGGGCAATGGGGCACTGCTTGGGTTGAGCAAGGTGGGTGTCGAGACTTGGGAGGAATGAATCGTCCTAGGGGTTTGGTATGACTGGGTGAGCCAGTCTGAGCGCGTTTTCCTGTTAAATGAAAATGGTGGGGAGTTTCAACGCTGCCCCACACTGTGGCAGCCAGCGGGGAATACAAGGACATCATAGAAAAAGTATAGTGGGTGTTTGAGATTTACTTTTTTCATATAATTTTCTTGTAAAGTTACACCAAGTGGAAAGAGAGAATATCTGTATGTCAGCATCTCATCATTCATCATTTGTCAACATCACCCTATTATCCAATTCATAGGTGATCTGATATACCTTTCCAACCCAATATCGCCTCATCCTAAGGCACTCAAATAATCATAACTCATAATCAGGATCAAAGAATTCAATCCATTTCACCATAATGACTTAAGGCTTATTGTCCTGTCATATCATAATAGTGACATTACCCCCCCACACACACACTTGACTGGACATAAGGCTCATATTGCTTATATGCCCAGAAAAACTTTGCGTGAACTCTGTTAATGATCTGACCGCTTGCAGGTTTCTTGATAGTGTAGGCATCCACGCCAGTTTTCTCAATTATTTGGAATGGCCCAATACAGATGCTGGCAATTTTGTGCTTCCGCCAAAACCCATGCTGATCATGGAATAAAACCATGTCACCATCTTTTAACTGAGCTATCCTGCTAAGCTGTACCTGATCAGCATCCTGATTCTTAGTTTCTTGGCTAAGCTGAATTAGTACGCTTCAGTTTGAAGCTTAATCATCATATTTGTTATATTGGTCAAGTTGCGTTGAGGATTCATTCTGCTGGTATCTTCCATGCAAGCATAGAGCAGTATGGGTAGAGCTAGGTGCCACCCATATAATAACTGGAAGGAATTCTTCCCCTTTTCTGAGTGATAACTGATGTTGTAAGCGAAAACAGCGGTGTAAAGAAGGGTACTCTAATCAGAGGATCTATCTGTTACCAGCTTCCAGAGTATATTCACCAGTGTCCCATTGGCCCGTTTGACCATACCATCAATTATGGGTGATAAGGGGTCATTAGAACCCTGCGGATGGCCATAAGTTCTTTGAGCTTGGGTAAAATGTGGGAGGTGAACTTGGTCCCACTATCAGTAAGGAATAACTGAGGTCAACTATGTCGCTTTATTATACACTCCATCACAAACTTACCACAGTGAGTGCCCCAGATCGCATATTGCCTGTGCCTCAAGCCACCTGGTCAAGTGGTCAATTGCCACCAGAATATAGTTGGATCATTTTTCTCCAGTCATCAGAGGTCTCACCATATCAATAAAAGCTGTTTGCTAATCAAAGTGTGGTTTCACTAACTGGTATGAAGTCTTTTGGTGGAATGGATTCTCCACTTGGCACTGGTGGCAGCAGGAGATTGCTTTAGGAACGTCAAATTGCATGCTTTCCCAGTAGTACCGCAGTCACAATTATTTCCATGGTCTTGCAGACTCTTTATGTACAACTGCTCAGTGTGCGCCCAAATTAATTTTTGGTCATGTGGAAGTCCTTGGAATATTTACGGTAGTGTCCCCTATCTGCTTGTACAATTCACCATTCTTTAGAAACATAGTGGCTCTTATTTCATCTGATACCTTGATGATTTGGGGTGGTCATTATCATAATTCCCGCTGAGAATCTTGTTAACCATTACATCACTGAGATCCGCTGTAACGGTAATGGTTAGCAATCTTGATAAGCAATCAGCGTTTTGGTGTTTTGCTTCGAGTTGGTGAAGAATTTTAAACTCATAAGCCTGCAGCTTAAGATTCCATCGGGATAGATGCTCTTCAGGACCTCTGAAGTTCTGCAACCAGTGTAACGACTCATGATCCGTTACAACTTTAAACTTTACCCCATGCAAATATACCCTAGAATTGCTTGTATGCATAGATCATCGCTAAGCACTCCCAACTGGTCATGGTGTAATTGCATTTGTGGCAATTCAAGCTATGACTGCAGTATGCAACCAGATGCTTCTCTCATCATTATACTTTTGTGATAGAACTGCCCTAATGGCGGAAAGTGACGCATCTGTTTGAACAATAAACTCTTTTTCAAAATTTGAAAAATGTAGCACTGGCATGCTGATAAATGCCATCCAAAGTGTATCAAAGGAACATTGATAACATGCCATCCACTTAAATGTGGCATTTTATAAGTAACTTAAACTGCGGTCCTCCAATACAGCTGAAGTTGGAGATGAAGCGTCGTTAGTAACTGAACATCCCCCAAAATACCTGTGCATCGCGTTTTCTGCTCGGTGGGATCATTATCCAAATAGCTTCCGCCTTGGCTGGTTAAGGTTTAAGCCCCTTTGCATCTACCACAAGCTGAGGTATTACAGCTGATCCTTTTTTAACACTAGTGGTTCCCAACCAAAAAAGGGGGAGCCGCCACGCATCTTTATTTGCAAATGGTGTAAACAAAGGGATTATTAGAAGTAAAAAATCCTAATATGGCAACTCAGCTAATAGCCTAGGAAGTCATATCAGAAGGTGAGGAAGCTTTGGGACTCCAGCTGATCCATGAAAAAGTGACATTTCTGGGGTTTGATCTTGATGTTGCCTCAGCCAGCCAGCGGAATACCTCCTCCATATGGTTAAGGCGCTCTGAAAATTGTGGGAGAATATATAGATATCATCAAGGTATATGAGACTTATGGCAACTCAATTTCACAAAGGATAGTGTCCTTCATTCGTTGGAATGTAGCTGGGGCGTTACACAGCTCTTGAGGCATGAGGGTCAGTTGAAAAAGCCCCTTGGACGTGATTAGGGCATATTTCTTCTGTTCTACCATGGGCAACTTGATTTTCCAATAACTGGATATCAGATGCATCGCTGAAAAGTAACAAGCTCCCCCTAACTGATCCAAAGCATCGTCAATCTGTGGCAAGGGATATGAGTCCTTCATGGTGATACGATTGAGCTTCTGGTGATCTCATACTTTACAGTTGGTGCTGTCCTTCTTTTTTACAATCAGAACAGGTGAAACCCAGAGACTTTTTAATGGTTTGAGCATCCCTTGCTCCAGCAGCTTTTTAATTTCCTCTGTAACTACTTTTTCTGCCCTTATACAGTTGGATTGGCTGGGACCTGATGGGAGGATGATCCCCAGTGTCCAATTGATGTATTACCCCTGTGCGCACCCTAAATCATGATTGTTGACAGCAAAGATATACTTGTATCTTTAAAATAAGGCTTTCATATGATTTTTCTGGTCTGTGATAACCCCATCAAATTTTCACACGGTACAACTACCATTATGCTGAGCTGTGGTTCAATGGGCTGACCAAATTCAACCAACAACCCAAACTTGTGAACCTAGAGGACATCCTCAATTGGGTTCAAATGTAAATATGCCACTATTTGGTGCCAGAAGATTCGCATTGGTTTGTTTTGGAGATTCTCTACTAAGACCTTGATCTCCCCATGTCCCAGGAGTATAATTCCTAAAGCCACGTGGGGCTCAAGCCGTGATTTCTGAAAGGTCCTGATGACCTCCCCATAGAGCCCAACAGGCACTTCCACCTCTAACTCAGTGTTTATTATTACTTTTTGTCCAGATGGGATGGATATAGGGCCAGCGGCTCTAAGCAGTAGCCCTTTATATTTAATTATATCTGATAGAGAAGGGCCCAAGTTTTACTCTTAAGTTGATGGTAGCAAACTGGGATACCCATCACTTTAAGCAAGGTTGATATGTCCCATGTGCACCAAGTCCTTTGGCACTCCTCTGGAGGTAAAATAAATTGAGATCCGCTTCCCCAAAAATCTCAAAGGTCTCCTCCATCATTAAAATGACAGCACCGTAGTGTCACATAAGATTGGTTCCAATCAACAGGACATAATTGCTGTTTTGGTAAAACTATTGCTGGAGCTACAATATCAATTGACCCAAAATGCAAGGGTAACGCGCTGTATGATCCCTCAGAGACCGTGCTTTCCGTGCCTGCAGTCCCCTACGCCATATGATGTTCCACGTCAGGCTTTAGTGCCAACATTTCTACCAACTTTGTGGGCATTGTGTTAACTGGAGCGCCCATGTTGGTTATAGCGCAAACGTGGATTTTGTTATGACAATGCCACAGTATGTACACTCAGAGTAGGATGAATTCTGTTTGTTTACAACATGGATATTTTTTGATCTTTTTTCCCCAGGAAGCTCATAATACCCTCCCTGACTTTAGGGTACTCTTTAGCAATAGCATCCACAGGGAGGGCAGCGTTTACCCTTTTAAGAGAGTCACATCAGCAAATGGATCAGGCTAATTTGTAGAAATTTGGTCAAACAGTTGAAAAGCATAAGGATTTGGTTGCTCCTGTGGTCCATCTTCCGCCAGTCCTTGATTTGCACCTGGGTCAATACATTCACCCTTCTAACCGGCTGCTGATATTTGAATGCATCATTAAACTGAGGGACTTCCACTGAATGTATGGGGATAGGTTCAAGTGGGACGTTTTGGGTCAGGATAGCGGAGGTAGAGAATCCCGTCTCTAATCCACTCCAACTTTTCCCTAATTGTACTGATCCTGTGGTAGGTAATGGACCCACCAATTGGGGCAACTTCTTGCCAGGTGCCCAGAGTTACCGTACTCAAAACAATTGACCCCATAGGGCCTGCATCTTTGATTGTTGTAAGATGGGCCACACCAAAAGTTGGACTGGGGTCAATTGGTGTAACCAGATTCTGCGCAATAGTTAAACTGATGATGGAAACTTGGTTGAGAGCAAGGCGCGTAGTGATAATAACTTGGGGGTAATCAGATAAACGCTGAACAGGGTGGGATAATTCTACTAAATAAGAAAAACTGGCAGCGAGTGCAGTAGGTTTCCGCTCTGTATTGGGTGGAGGAAAGGTATCTGATTAATGGTGTAAAATCTGAACAATTTTAAGCAGGGGTAAGTTGTCCTCTAAATATGGAGCCATGACATTGTAAAGGTCGTGTTATGGCTTAAATGTGGAGGTCATTGCTATGCATATATCATATTTGGATAAAGTCCCCACTCCAATTAACATGTGAGCTTCCGCCATAAATTGATCAATGAACATGGTGATAGTCTCATTACGTTTAAACCCAATTTTTAAGAACTCTGCCTTCCACTACGACATCTTAGCAGTACCCCTGAACAACCGCAGTGCAGTATCTTTCACTTACTGGTATTTAATGGAACTGTTGGGAAGATGGCAAGTAACTTGGTCGTTGCTTCAACATAAAAGGTGGATACTAACAAAATTTACTTTACACTGATCTGAAGCTCGTTCCGCTGCAAATTCAAACCACTTAAAAAACCCATGGATGTTCCCATCACAATCAAACGGAGGCAGCTTATCAATAAAAACCTCCAGCAGAAGCTCCTTCTTCCATTTAAGCACGGCATCCAAGGCAAGCTTGAGCTCTGCAAATTTAACTGGTGCAGCCTCTCGGGAAGACTCCTGCCTGAGTAATCCTGCTGCAACATGGCCGGCAACTGAGGAATTTTTATCATTTTTTGTGATTGATCAATGGTCTCCCTATAGTGAGCACCATTTTTATAATTTTGGCAAAATCGTTGAGATACGCTGAAGGGTTTTTGTGCAGGGTCAAGCCCACTGAGCAATATAATAGATGATATGGAGATTTTCAGTCTTCAATGCACATGAAAACAATTATAATATAATAAATGGGAACTATTTCTCTGATGACACTCCTTACTTAACTTTTAGTATTTTAGTGGATTCTGCTACTCCGCTCTCTCTTACTAACAACCTCCCCTTTCAATCTTCTCATCTTTCTGATATATTAGCGACCTTGGTTGATACTGTCTCTTTTTCTTAAACTATTCATTCCGCAATATTCTCTTTGGTTCCAAAAGAGTTCATTATTTATTAAATTCATGGTCACCCTAGTTCAAGGCGATCCACTCAATATTTATCATATTTCAACATTTCATTATTCATTGCTTGTCAACGTCACCCTATTGCCAAATTTAGAGGTTATCCTATATAACTTTCCAACCCAATATCAACTTATCCTAAGGCGCTTGAATAATTGTAACTCATAATCAAGCCCGGTGGATTCTATCCATTCCACCATAACAAATTAGGGCTTATCGTTTAGTTATATCAGAATTGCAACACCCATCCCACAAGAACTTCTTGCAAGCTGATGCCTGTGGGGAGGGGTGGCACCTCAAAAAACTAGAGGGTATTGTTATGGATAAATGACATAAATATGGGGGTGTACCACAAGAACAAGGGGAGATGGTCCATGCCAGAGGAGAACAGTTGGACGCCTTCCATGATCTTAGATTAACTGAAGATAGATTTTGGGTTAAGGCCAAATAGGCCCAAGTATGTACCCAAAAATTGTGTAATGGGGCTCAAATGCTTCATTGTTGGAGTTAGAAATTACATGGTATATTTGAATGAAGATGGTTTGCTACATTTTATTTCTGAGCGTGGGCTGCATTTGTTTACAAATTTATATATTAAAAATGATGGGAGTATTTAATTGATATCAAAGTCAAGTTTTGCTTACTCAAGGTATAAAACTACCATAAGTGCGGGCCTCACCCTATTGGCTAGAGTCATTTCCAAGACCAACATTGATTGAGGCCTAAATTCCAAATCTTCTCTTTATTTTTTTCCCTAATTAATTTATCTGTTGAACATCTCCCTCATATTAAAGGACTTGCTTAATATATATATTACACTATGTTACTCTGTGTTAGTCTCATAGTATACCTCCTTGTGATGGTATCCTGGGTTTTTTCTTAAGCTCTGACGTTGGGAGCACCGTATTTTGCGCTTGCAACTTATTTTTATTAATGGTATTTATCTGGGAAAGTTTAAAAATACTCTATTCACAAGCTGAGAAGTTATAATCACAGGATATCAACTGAACTAGAATTTTAAAAGGGAAACAGGAATTTTTGAACTCGCGCATAGGCAATAGTTTCTAATGGTACAGGTGCATTTGCATTTAACTAAATAAGGTAAAGTATGAAGAAAGTGACCTTTAAAAGCCACACTAAATGAACCTTATTGATTTGAAATAGAGTTCTATTAAAACTAATGTATGAGCGCAACGTAGTATCAGATATTTACAGTGGCTCAATGGCTTCTAGTGGGTTGTTTTTGATAGTTCTTGGCTGTTGACTACCTATTAAACGAGGTCCTGGTCAAAATGGTAATTTCCTCCTGATATGCTCCACTAAAGCCTTCATTACTATTGGTGCAATTATTTGATAACTTAATAGCACTAATGAACTTCAAGTCAATTTTATAATAATCAGAAGATAGGGCTACTTGGGCATTGGCCTTAAATTAAATTAAGAAAAATAACAATTAGCCTATTAGAACTGATATTGTAAGGAATGGCCAAAGAATATAGTAGTAAACCTATTAATGACAAATTATTCATTGTCGCAGGGCAAAATAGTTGTTTATAATTAATTGAAATTTTAGGTGATACAAAAACCAGGACCATGGGGAAAGATAATTGAAGAATTAGTGAAGCAAGAGTGCAGTGGTGGGGAGTAGGATTCAAACTTCATTTTTTTTAATTTAGTGGAGGTAAGGTGAGGGTAACCAATATTATGTATAGCTATCAATTAAAAACTGCATATAATAATGGGGACGCAGGCCAGAATAATCTAGAGTAAATTAATCCTATAAATTACATTGGCATTGCAGTCAGATTGGAGGAGGCCCATGTCTACATATAAATAAATATAAAACTAATAACCCAAATATAGAGATCTTTGGTCAAACCAATTGCAACATTTTTCCTCACTTGGCCAAACATCTAGGAATAAGATGTGGCAAGGATAGACTAGGTTACTAGAGCCTAAGGCATAGGCTGACTCATTGATGATACTTCTTAAGGAACTTAGTATGCACTGAGTTAATAAGATGGCCCTTTATTGGTATCTTTTAGACTTTAAGCTCAGAGATTGTCTTCTCAAAGATCTCTGTGAGTCTTTTCCAAATGCGCTCCAATTTCCAAGTCCTTCCAAATCCATTATTAATATATTTAAGTCCCACTTTCCTACAGAAAAGGTAGGCAAGGTCCATTAATCGACATTATCACATGTCATACCCTTAGTTTCTGGGCCAGCGAATTATAGTAAGCTTCTCTTTGTGGATTCATTAATGTTTTCGTGAGTTTTTATAGGTGTTGGTTGGAACCCATGTTCTCCTCATAGATGCGTGAGTATAAAATCAGTGTTAGTGCCAAATACTTCCCATATAGTAACTTGAAAGGCGAGTGCCCTGTTTCTGAGTGATTAGCAATGTTATATAAAAAACAGATAATGGCAAAAAGAGGTTCCAATTGGCCGCCTTGTCAGTGATTATCCTATGTAGGTCACCAATAAGGAAACTATTTACTCTTTCTATGGTGCCGTTGGTCTTAGGGTTATTAGGGCTTAAATACCCCTTGTATGCCCATCAAGTTGTTAAGTTTAGCAAGATTTTAAGATGTAAAGTTAGTAATATAGTCTGTTAAAAAATTGCAGATACTCATGCAATAAATAATATCTTCCAAGGTAAGCTTAGCCGTTGTGATCATGCCTAAATCTTTGATTAGTTTGGCCTCCGCCCACATTTTAAGGTAATTAATGGCCAAAATAATATATTTTTATTTTCATTAACTATTGGTCAAAGGGCCATTAATTTTAATAGATACCATGCGCCAGGAGAAATTGGGTTTAACCAATTGATATGAGGTAGTTTTATTGTAAGGGCTTCATCTTGGAATTCCTTACAAAAGCTTAATTCTAATAAATATCAAAAGGAATTGAATCTTAATAGTAGTTATTTTTCATCAGCTCAAGCATCTTTCTAAAACACCCATGCCTTGTCACCTTGTGGATCTTAACAATAATATCAGTTTGCTCAGTTAAATGTGGCTCTAATATTGCTGGTTGGTGATAATTTTATAGTTCTTCCCATTTTTGAAAATAATGACCTTTCTTAAATTCTCCAAGGTGCGCAGAATTTTCAAGGTTTTGTTGTCATGTTGTTGGGTTAACATATTAACCAAAAATTTATCATCCAAATTGGCTGCTAAGTATTTAGTGGGCATTCAAAATAAGCAATTGGTTTTTTGATGTTTATGCTGAAAATAGTTGAATTTAGAAATCGTAGGCTTTTAATTTCAAGGCCCATCAGGCCAGCCTCAATTCCAATTTCATTATACTCTGTAACCAATAATGTGAGGAATGGGCGGCTACCACTGTAATTTTACTATATGGACATTAGCCTGAATTTTTTGAACGCATAAATGTTCAACAGGATTTGTTCTCAGTTTCCATGTAATTACATTCATGAACAATGGATGTCAAACTACAATAGGCCACGTGGTGTTAAACTACCTTATGGTCAGCTTGTATAAACTGCCCTGATGTCAGTGAGAGAGGCATATATTTGAATAATAAACATCTCATCAAAATTAGGGTACATAAGTATGATCGCTTTCATAAGACAAAGCCTCAACTTATCAAAGGCTGACAGACAATTCCCTGTCCATTCAAATTACCCCATTTTTAAGAAGGGGAAACAAAGGCTCACTTATCTCAATAATTTTTAATGATTTAACAATAGTAGCAAATTATCCCCAGAACACTTGGATGTCATGCTTGCTACTCTTTATGTCATCCATTTCATCACCTCAATCTTTCCTGTCTGGGGCTTTAAGGCATATTTCCAATGAAAATGCTCATATTTATTCATGTTGTTTCCAATAAGAAATAATTTACACTTCCATGGCTTACTTTTCAGATCAGTATTGGCGAGGTAGCGGAGAACTTCTTTAAATGACTCAGATGCTCATCAAACATTCTTAAAAAACGTTATATGATCAAGGTAAAGTAGAACACAGAAGATTTTAAAATCGCCTAGTATACTGTCCATAGCTCATTAGAAAGTACTGGGAGCGTTGTACATCCCTTGTAGCATATGAGTTGGTTAGTAAAGACCCTGGTCAGTGATCATGTCTCACTTTTCTTGTTCCCATTTTGGCAGCTAGATCTGCCAATATCCAGAAATTAAATTACTAATAAAAGATATTGCGTTACAACAAGCAGTCAAGTGCATCTGTTAGAATTCAGGCTGTTGGTATGCTCGCTGGTCAGCTTTTAACTGAATTACAAAAATATTTTTGCAGGGAAAAATTATTCATAAATACTGGAATAAAATTTTGAGAGGATATGTAAACCACTTATATTAAAATTATAAAATATTAATAAATTAAACGTTGGATTTCTAAATATTTTTATTAAGTTTCAATAAGGAGACAAAAAGAGAACCTTCTTAATATCTCAGTGCTTAGTGGTTTATTTGTGTCAAGACTTGAAGTTTGTATTAGACTAGGAATGTCCAAATTAGAGATTATGGGGATTCAACCTATCAGAGCTTTTTAGACTCGCCTCACTTTAACAGAATAGCCAATGGAGGGTATGGAAGGTAGGATAAATCTGTGAGGTAAGTCTTTAATATATTTGACCCAATCATTGGGCAGGAAAATATTTTCATCTTGCAGGACCCCCTCCAACCCTATAAAAGGGCGAGTCTCTGTGGTGTAATTTGAACTAAGTTAGCTTTAGGACACTGAGGGACTTCCAAATGGCTTCTCTGATTTCGCTAATGATTTGGCAAACCCTGCTACTAACTGTAGGCCTATTTGGCTGAGGAGTGGGGGAAATTGCATTGCCCTAATTTGAGGGGTTCCACCAAGATTTGACATGGGTCTTTTGGCCAATATTATTGCTATTTTCATCCAAGACACTCTTTTTGTAATATTGGACTTGTAATTGTTTAACAGCATCATCAATTTGGAGCAATAAATAGAAATCATACCTTGTAATATTGTCATTTTCCTATATTCTAGTCCACCCAATTAGACCCATCCTTTCTCTTAATAATCAGTGCATAGGGCCCATGAGCTCTTAGAGGGTACATAAATCTCTTGTTGCACCAACTAATTAATCTCCTTATTCACAACTTCATTGCCTACTTTTGAACACCTGATAAAATGTAAAAAAATAGCGGATGAGTTCTTTTTATTAATATGGTGTAGCACATCTTGTTCAAACCCCAAATCAAAGTTGTCCTTTACAAAAAATAGTACTATATTTTACAAACAAAGGTAAAGATTGGTCTTTTTAAACTTCATACAGACCAAATGCATCCTTGAGGAATCAGGGAGCAGACTGATTTGCATACCTAACCTTAAATCCCAAGTTCATCCAAATTCCAAATATCATGAATACTTTGCATTTTTATCAACAGGAAAGATATGAAAAAAAGTGTGAGGTTTGTCTATAACTCTCCCAGGAAAGACTATTGATAAACTAAGGGTACACGCACCCAATATGGTGCACACAACTTCAGAGCTTATTAATTAAACCCAGGATACTCAATAAGGAAGCATACTATGAGGCTAAAAAAAGAATACATTGTAGATAAAAATATATATACGCAAAGTTTTTTATTATAAAGGATATGACCAACAGAGATTAGTTAGAGCAAAACTAATTTAATAATAAATTGGGAATTTGGTCTCAATTCATACGTTGGACTTGAAACTGACTTTAGCCCATCAAATGAGGCCTCCACTTATAGTAGTTTTATATTTTGAGTAAGCACAAACTTGAGACTTTGACAATGGCCAAACTATCCATTTATTTGTAATACTTAATTTCTTAAATAAATATTATCAACGTTTAAAAATATAAACTTAATGAACCATTTTCATTTGGACTATAATGGGTAAGCTTTATACCCATCGCTGTAACATCTGGGCCCCATCATTAAATTCCTGGGGATGATTATTAGGCTTGTTTGGACTTAACCCAAAGCTTATCTACATTAAATCTAAGGTCAGGGAGGGCAGCCAACTTGGCTCCCCTAGCATGGACCATCGCCTACTTGTCCTTGTGATCCACTACCATAAATATGACATTTACACATGGCAAAAAGCAACTAGCTGGTGTTTAATCTGAATGGGATATAGTTATAGACTACTAACTTAAATTTTGCCATAATTGGGAATAGCAAACCCAGGCGTAGCAATTGTTTTAATTTTGAACAGCCAAAAAATGCAATCATGTCAACATCTAAACCTTGGAAATTTTTAGATTAATCTCTGTCCCCAAATAATATTTAGTGACCTGCCAGAATAGATATATTTCAATTAGCTCAGAGAGTAATGTGCTTTGTTTATACAATCCAGTCAGATAAGTGCTTAGTTCAGTTATAAAGTTTTGATAACTCAGAGGCACTATGACATCCATATAGGTGAGGTTAATAAATGCTTAACTTCAGGGCACAGGGATGCTGCCTTTCCAATTATAATAAATTGGGATGGTTAACTCAATATTTTCAACGTAAAACCTTCAAAATCATCCTTTAATTTCATAAGCTCTCAATAATGAGATCCCAATAAAGAAATCATAAATGTGATCAAGTAAAATGACGGTTAAAGCTGATACCAATTGTGAGTTGAACTGCAATGGCAATGTACTGTAATTTCCTTTAGACGTAGTTAATGTAGGTCTCACAGTTTTATATTATTTATGATAGTCAATATTGCTTAAGGCAAGCCTTTTCACTAATTTAGTGGAAACAAATTTGATTAATGCCCCATTGTCCATGATAGCTCTTACCTTGAGCTTTTTTTCTGTATTATCAATAAAATTGCATTAAGAATAATAATCATCATCTACCTTGATCAAATTAATGTTAAAGTATTAGCTTAATTTTTGTAACAATTGTACATCATGGCAGAGGGCTTAATTTACTCAAGTCTTTTATAACATGGCCACATGGTACTCATCCAACTTTGCTAATTTCCAGAAATGATTGGAAGCTCTTGGTATTCTAATTTTACTGAACATAAGGCTCTGAAAAATTCCTTATTATGATAGAATTGCTTCCCAAAAGCAACGAAATAATTTTAGCTTTTAATTCTCCAGTATTAATGGGCTTTAGAATCAAGCAGCGAAATGCATAAATGTTGTCTGCAATTCCTTTATAGTTAAGAATTGTCAATTAGTAGGGTTTGGTATTATTCTAGAGTTGGTGGATATAGATTATCTCATATTTATACTGCCTCATCTTTATCTGAGTCTGCGTTGATATGGAACATATCAAATTTACTTTGGGCTCCTTATCATAGTAGTCCACTGATCTGAATTATTCCCTACATTTATGCACTTGCAAAAAATTATATGAGTATCCAATATGTCAAACTGAGAGATGTATGGCTATAATGGGGATTTTTGGTGATATAGGCTATTATTTAAATTTCTAGTATCTGATTGACTGGAATTATGTGATTCAAAAGTTACGGTGCTTTAGCAAAGATAGATAACCATATGAGTAATGGTATTTTCCTCATTAAGCATAAGCAACAGTACAGAATAAAAATTCTTTAATGGCTCACATGTCTGTAAAGGCACAATATGAGTGTCAAATATATTTATACCTTTTGAAATATATGAAACGTGAGCCTCATGATGTAATCATTTAGAATAGCTGCAACAGACTCTTCCATATTACTAAGAAATTAAGAAACAAAGTTTATTGTGTTGTCATCTGTTCATCACTGCCAAACACCAGTATAATGAGTTTCTTGGCGTTATGGTAGGACCTCTCAGCTTCCTGTGATACAGCATTACCGCCTGCTGGCTACCAGAGTCCAAGAAACTCATCAAGCTAGACAGCTTAACGGTCTCAGAAGCATTCTCCATTCCTATTATAAACAAAGCTATAATGTGTACGGTTCCATTGTGGTCAAACTTAAGTAAATTTTTTGGGTTAAAAGGATGTTTTATCTATGCCACATGGCCATGCAGGACACAAAGTTTCCAATTTTAACTTCAAAGTTATTTGACTGAGGAGCAGAATCATAATGACTTTAGATGCCAGAGTGGCCTGAGTTGAAGGCACCAAAGGAGTCTAAATTAGCAGAGAACGCATTTTCTAGGGGTACTAGAATATCTGTGGATTCAAAAGTAATTGCACTTTAGTAAATTTGTTAAACTATAAAAATTGGATATGAAGCTTGCACCTCATCACCCTTAGCATCAACCAATAGTAAAAGTTCATCTTTTACTTACCACAGTTGTTCATAAGCTCTTGGAGGGTTATGATTTAGCAACTTTATAATGTGGTGACTTTCCATCATTAATCAGTATCTAACCTTCTCTAGTTCCTACTTAGTATGTACAAGTTGAGCTATTATTAATTTAGTTCCCCCTTAAGCAGAAACTAGCTTCTGAAAGGAGTTGATCTTTATTTCCTATCAGTCTTTGGACTAAAAGCTTTAGGCAAAGCTTGGTGAGACCATTAAGGCAGTGTTCAATTTCTTAATCTTTTTCTCCAACCATAAAATATAGCAATTTTGCTTCAACAAGCTCTCAGAAAGCTGGCCAAGGTGGCCATCCATATATTCGCAATGCTGACTAATAGGTAATTCATAAGATTACTGGGTCTTGAAGTTATCCAATTCCATAGAAGAAAACAATTGTGATCAGCACAGAAATAGAGCTCCACTGGTTTATAATAATAACGTTGGATAAAAACGTTATAATTTTTTCCATATTATATTTATTATAATTTCTGAAATTAGTACTTAATTTATTGCAAGTTAATGCTGATTAAATTTACTAGTTTTAATGTTTTGGAGATTCCAATTGGGGAGCCCCAAGTAAAATTTTATGTCAATCAATTGATGTATCAACCAGGGCTAGTTTAGTGAACAGACTTCAAAAGGTATTGGGCAAGTTTCCAACAACTTTAGGTTTAAACCTTTCATGAGAATTGGCCGCAACTTTTGGATTAAGCTGTAAAAGTTCTTAATAATAGCATGTCAAGCAATGCAGGTCCATTAATAAGTAAGTTCTTTGGAAACCAATGGTAGTGATTTCTGATAGGTAGGTATTAGATTGCTAAGTGTCACCTAAATATATAAAGATAAGATCCCAATAAAATCTTTTTCCTACAATAATAGTTTTTCTAGTATTTTATTTATTCTATTCTTTAAGATTTAGCTAAACTATTTCTGGCTAAGATCGTGCTTCTTATCATCAAAAAGGAATTTCAAGGTTCCAGAATCCAGATATTAAGCTATATATAATTCTGGATTTCTTTAAAACAAAAATGGGTCAATCCTAGGCTCTCCTTCTAATCCATCTTTCTTATCTAAGTCAAACCCTGGTTGAGAAATGAGTAGCAGCGGTCCCACCTTGTTTGCCACCTTCAACTCCCAGTGCAACTTCCCAAGCTAATCCAACTATTATTTCAGGATCAGCAATATACTATTTGCAGAAAATAAACTTGTTTTATATTAATTTTTGAACCACACTTAAGATGATTGTTGCAGGGAGTAAACCCCTTATCAAACAGAGGGCTCCCACATGGGCGCCCTCAATTGAAAAAATTTGACAGCTGAGGTATCTCCAGGTGCAAATATTCTACTCAACAAACCTTGTTAAGGTTCAACTTTGGGCGCAAAATTCAAGCAACATGATCAGAATCAATAAAAGTTAATGTGACAGGAAAGCAAAATCTGATGCTTGAAATGATGATTAACCCCAGCTAAAGCGCCATGTAATCAAATCTGACTGCTACCCACTATCAAAATGGGCAGATCAAATCTTCAAGCAAGCCAGTCAAGGATGATAATTTATAATTAGGCTAAAAGTTGTTGATTTAAACCTCCCCTCCCATCAAACATTCCTCAAAAATCCATCATCTTTCCTATAATAGGGTGTTAGGTTATTGTTTTATTAAATTTTTAATATATTTTATTTCTCTGAAAATCCTTAATTTTAGTCATTTTGTTAGAAACTACTATTAAGCTTTGCAGTTCCTATATGTTATAAAGTTGAGGCTAATCAAGATTCACACTTAATGTACTTAATGAAAAGGGAATTTTAAGTGTAAGTTCAACCCAAATGCTAAGGGCAGCGACTCCAGGATGGCAAGGAACCTTTCACCCACTTAATTCTGATAAGGTGTGGCTTGATACTCTCTGACTGTTGTTGTAGCTACTTAAGCAACCACTTTTACAGGCTAGTTAACCTTAGCATGACATAATCTATTAGGAAGCATTTGTATTAAATAAATAGATCCAATGAAAACTTCTGTAGCTGCCACAATTTAACATCAAGGTGCAAAAAGTGCTCTCCTGTAGTGAGCACCAAATGTTAGACTCATCATATAGGTGTCATTTCTTAATAGCACAGGTGAATTTGCACTTAAATAATAAACGTACTGTATGAAGTCAGTGGCATAAAAAGCACACAAAGTGAAACTTATTTATCAAAAATAGGACTTTATTAAGGCTAAAGGTGGAGCAAACTATAGTATAAAACACAGTGGCTCAAGGGCTTACCGTAGGTTGTTTTTGACAGACTTTGACAGTTGAATACCTAAGGTAGAAACAATATCCCCCTAAAAATGGTGGGCTACTCCTGATATTCTCCTCCAAATCCTTTATTCCTTTTGATACAATTATTTGATAACTTAATAGCGCTAGGTAATAATGGTCAATCGCATAACAATCAGAATACAGGGCCACTTGGGAATTGGCATTGGGTTTATTAAAGTAGATAGTGGTTAACATATTAAAACTGTGACCCTGATGAATGGCTGAAGAAAATGATTTCAACCTATTAGTGACAAGTACTATGCCAGCGCGGGGTAAGAAGTGTATAATAATTAATTTAATAATATATTATTGAATCCAGGTCTGTGGAGAAAGTTAATTGAGGCTTTAGTGAATAGAGAGTTGCACCAGTGTGCTTAGGGAACCAATATCTATTTGTTTGTAGTAATTGAACGCGCTAAGTCAAGGATAACCAATAGTTTTTAATCCTATCAATTAATGACTACATATAAAAAATAGAGGCATGAAAAAAAACAATCTTACCAGCTATAAAGATAAGTTGCTTGGATGAAACAAGTTTCAAACAAGCTATGTGGTCAATTTCAAATCTTTTTGATCCAATTTTACTTCAACGTCATTTTTACAGTACTTTTCAGGTTAATTTGTGAAAATGATTGGTGGAATTTTTGTTTCAACTTCATTATGAATCAATTTCATAGAATATATAAAGAAAATTGTCCTGATTAGCCAATGATGTTATTGGTGGGATCCTATTATTACATCTTTTTATCAGACTTTGGATTGCATGTTGAATATTACAAAGTTAAGACATCAGAGTTCATATTAAATATTGTCTATCAATAATATGATTAGTGGGATACTATATTTATGTCATTACTTCATCAGGAATTTTATTAAATGGTTATTTAGTTGATACATCAGACTTTGGATTGCAGATTAACTAACTTTCTGTTGATTTATTAAAAATAATGCTTTGGTTAAGTAAAAAGTGATTTTTAATTATTAGATAGATTTATTTGGTTTGATTAAGTAGTTGGTGATCAGCTGATCTTATAGTTTAATCTTTTCTCTTTAAGTGATTATATTGATAGATTACCATGAAAAATTTGAATATTAAACCTATAGAGTTGACCACCACCAATCACTTGCCAATTAAAACCACTCAACTTTAGAATAAACCAAAAAATCATCATCTACTAAGTAAAACTACTTTAACTTATTAAATTAACTAAAGCATCAACCACTTACCTAAAACTATTATGCCTATCACATCAATCTAATACCAACAATCACTCAGCCAATCCCAAAAAAACTAATTGTTAAACTTATAAAACATTTAAAAACTACCAACCGCTTACCAAACCCTATGTCCTATTAAAATAAAATAAATAATAGTAAAACGCTCAGCTGAAACAATATAGTTTTTCAATTAAGATCTTACATTATTTCAAAGCTTATATATAATTTTTAATGAAATTATTATATTTTCTATTAAATATAGCCTATTACTTTTTTTAGTACTAGATGGTTAAATATAGCCTATTACCATTCCCAAAATATATACAAAGCACCTGTGTTAATTTGGCTATTTTAGTCATTTGTTCATAAAAGATAATGTGTCCTATAGCCTCATACATAATATAAATTTATTTGAGGTATGCCAACCAGGAGCTTGATATTACTAAAGCTCAAAGAGCTAAAAAATGAACAAGCAGACCTCCCAATCAGATCCTAATTTCTCTTTTGCTTTGATAACTAAATCAAAGACAAATTAAGATTTTTGAAAAAAATACAAAAAATGACCGCTCAGTCAAGCCAAAGCTTACTGGTGTCAATGCCATTGACGCCACTGCCCTGGCTTGGGGTGGTGGTGTGACACCATATGGCATCTTTTGGCTGCCGCTGAAGTGCGCCTGGGTTGGCTCTGCTAGCCCCCCTAACACTACCGGGCGTTATGTCCCCCTCAGGACTTGGCACATCATCTTGCAAGTTCCCAGGTGGTGCTCCAGAGCCCTTTTGTGCTCCCATGGAGCAATTTGTGTTCCCCCTCTGTGTTGAACATGGGAACCCTTTTCCATATGCAAGTGTGGCCATCATTGAGGTGGCCATGGCGGTGTTTAAACCCACTAGATCATTAATTTTCCGCCCCTTTAGGGGGTATATCAGCATTGGTTTCTGTTCTGGGATGATGCAAATGCAGCATCTAAGCTGCAATTAATTTATAAAAAAAATCAGCCTCCCAACCATTCAACCCCAGATCCCAGATGAGGCCAATTTGGTGGTCCAGTTTTCCAGAGTGCCTTCCCACCTTTCCCCCAAATGCCTCCACCACAAGCCCATGGAGGGTTTGGCTATCTATGGTGCAGACCTTATGTTTCAATTCATTGTTCTGAATGGAGTGAATTATTTGGCGGGTCTGCACGCCTTTGTGACAATATACCCATTTCATTGTGACACCCACCTTGCAATTCCCCCTTGCACGGTGATCAGATCCACCCCTGATAACCCATTTGGGCATGCATAAAGAACAGCTGCATAATTTGCCCCTTATGCTTTAAGCTTGATCACTTGAAGTGCAAGTGCCATATGGCTTCTTCCTTCTCTGCTTTTGCTGCTCCTCCCTCCAGTATTGGGTCAGCAGCCAGTTCAGCTCGAATTTTCAAATGGGGCTCAATCCTTTCACCCCCAACCTCAGCAAATTCTGGCGCCGCTTCCAAAGCAGCAGCCAACCAAAATTTTAAAAATTTTGAGAATTCTAACAATTGACTGGATTACAGAATCCTAAGTTGATGGCTGCCTCAGTTTCAGCTGAGCTGCCATGGTCAACAGCACGTGGCCAATCAGCTTCTGCTACTGCCCCAATTCTGGTGGCTGGCCCAGTGCTGGCTGAATCCAATCCATTTAAGGCTCTTGAAAAAATTAATGAGGACAAAAAGCTGTACCATGTTAAGCCAGATTTCACTTTGGGAGAATTTTCTTTGATCCTCCTGAATTGTAGCCATTCCATTTTCACCCTCAAAATGGTTTTCAAACTACAAAAATATTAATAAAATGTCATTTGAGGCTGCAGCTGCCCCTGCCAACACCCTACTTCTCCAGCAACTTCTTGGGGCGATGGAGCCCCTTGTTGAGGATATTCCTATCCCCAATTTTCCCCATAATTTTGAGGAAGATGCAAAATATGAAATTGAGGAACTCTCTTTTGGTGTGAGCCATGCTTGCACCAACATGGCAAAAACTTCTCTTTTTAAACCCAATTATCCTGAAACCTGCTGGCGCATTAAGTCTCACTTGTGTTCCAGCTTTCATCACTTTCGCTGAGCATCAACTTGCTCAATACGTTGAGGCGATGGACACCACTGGCCTCATAAATGAAGAAAAACCACAACTATACCTCCTTATACCCCATGTCAATGATGCTCCCACCCCAATGCTATTTGCCATGGTCTGCCAGCTAAAGCGGGCGCTGTACAAAAGTTTCCCTAAAGCTTCCTCGCCTTCTGATATGGCTTCCTAGGCTGTTACCTGAGGTGCCATATTAGGAATTTTTTATTTCTAATAATCCCTTTGTTTGTCTCATTTGCAAACAAGGATGCATGGTGGCTTCCTTTTGGGTTGGGCGCCACTAGTGGTAAAAAACACATACCTACCCAAACAGAATGATTTGACTGCCCAACTTTGAGTGGGAAAAACACAAATGAACGAGAACACAACCAACCAGGTGGGACAACAATGAGCTGCTCAACCCACCATGGCGGAAGAAAAAGGGGGATCAGGGCTTATCCTCAGCACCAGAGTCCTCCTCATATGCAAGAGTGCAGGTCAAGGCGGAGAGCAATGGTGTGGGGTGATTAGTGACATGGGGGATGAGTTAACTGGTGATTGGCTGGTCATGGAAATTACTTGCAGCAAAAATTGTGCTTATGTATTGGGAAAAGCACTTATTTACATGAAGGTGGATGGAAGGAAGCTGGGATAATAAAGTGACGGTGGTGCAGGTGACTTTTTTCTTGGCTTATGAAGAAATAACAACTTTCTGGATGGAGGCTTTAGCTTGTTTTTGGAGGGTTAGGATGTCATTTTGCCCTAAGGTGCTTTAGTCTAAGAAATAATGGGAGGAGGGAGATTCTTGGCAAGTATCACTACTGACAAATCAGCCATATTGCATATGTCACAAATATCAGGGTGATCAGCTGCTGCAATACAAAGCTGGTGGTCAGAGCAGAACACAAGGGCGTTCAGATGGGGGAAATAAAAACGCCGAAGGATCTGAATGGGGTGCTGTATCTGGATAATTTCTTAGATTTGGGTTTTTGAGTCTTCAATTTTATTGGCTATTTCATTGATTTCATCCAATGAAGTCTACGGGTTCGAGTCATACTGGAAATTGGGGTTTTGAATCAATAGGCTAAGGCTGTCAATAGAATAATAACATTGGACTGAACTGTTGTCCAAGCCAATACTGATTGGTTGAGGCGCAGGTGGCACTTAACTGAGGAGGGGCTGATTGGTTGCTGCGGGCACCCTATTGGCAGCAGGCTTTGGATGAGGGGGAAGGATTGTACCCCATAAGGAAAGGCAGTGGGGTGTGTGGCAAAAGGGGGCCAGGTGAAGACAACGCAGGTCCAGAAAAAACAGCAAGAGAGGGGCATTTACGCTTTGAGTGATCCAACTCAAAGTAGGATGGACAGATGGTCCACCCGCTCTTGACATAGGCCCATAATGGGTGGTTGGGGGAAGAAGGAATGAAGTACGTGGAAATCAATTGATGATTTTATTAAAATCTGGGCTGATTGTGGCAAATGCCTGAGGCCCAGCGAGGCTAGCAGCCCATTGTGAACCACAAACTGATGGATGGTATTGGATCTGTATGCAGCCAAATCTCCCATCAACTCCTGATGGAGCACCGTGGGGGAAAATGAGTGGTCAACCCCATGAGCTGAACCAGCATTGTGGTGTCTATGTGGAGCTGGATGCACATTGTGGGGATAGGGATGCCCTGGAAAACCAAGGGAATGGTGTCCGCTGTGGTGGCATCAGCTTCACAAGTGAAGCCTAGATCAAAGTACTCCTTTAAGGGACAGAAATTTATAAAACTGGATGCAGCATCACCGCCTGGGCCAGGTCAATAATGGCTTTCTCAGCGTATGGGAAAAATTTCCCATAGACAACCCAAAGGCCAAAAGGCAGCTGGGATCAGGGGAAAAAAGTGGGCTGCAATGCACTGCCTAGGCATGTGCAAGGTGGATGGCAAGATCCTTGAGAAGAATGAACTGACCTGATGATTTGGTGGGACTGGATGAACCAGTCTGAGTGCATTTTCCCGATGGATGAAAAACGCTAGGTAGGGTTTCATCGCTGCCCCACACAGGACTGCTGGCAGAGAATCCAAGGCCATTGGGGAGTGAACAGGGGAGGTAGGCATAAGCTAGTTAGACTTTTTAACTTTTTTATTAAAACACTTGAAAGTTACTCAAGCAAAAAAATTCCTCTTATATAAATGAATATAATTATTTTTATTTATATAAAGATATAGATACTCATGTTCCATATAATTTTTCATAAAATCTTGAGCCAACTTTTAAATTTTTGTCATAAACTATCTAAGCAACAGGGAAACTACTGTAGGTAGGATTTTCTTAAAAACATTTTATTTAACCAAGGTAAGCCGACCAGGGGACATACATTACAGAATATATGTGAAACTAAGAGAAGAACTAAGAAATATAAAAATTGGGCACCTCAGGGTACTCAAGTTACCCCTGTTGCCAGCGGGACTGCCAGGTATGGGGGTTGGTGCACTACTCTGAGGGGGTTTTCCCCTGCTATGGAGCAGGTGTGAAGGAAAGGGTCTGTGTGGAGGAACCAGAGTGGGAACCATGATTCTATGAGCGCTTTTTGTCTTGGTCTCATATATTCATAGAGCCAGGCTTGGAAGTGCTCTAGTAAGTGGACATGGAATCTGTTAATAATCCCATGAATGGTTGAGACCGTGCCCTTGAACGCATCTAATGCAAATGTGTGTATTTTCCACATTGCAATGGGTATTATTAGGGAGCGGAGGGTAGATGGGATTGGTGACTCGATCTGGAGTGCAAAGATACTCTTTGATATCAAGAATTCCTGTTCGTTTTGAATCTTAAGCAGGAGTGCGACTTCCTGCCATATAGCTTTGGTTGGGGGGCATGTTTCTAGGCGGTGATGTAGGGATCCCTCCCCACACATACTGCACATGTTTTGTGGAGGGAGTTGGAGCGGTCCGCCATCCTATAGGTCCTTCTCAAACAGCGCCAGGCGTTTGCTCTTATCCTTGGCTGTAGGAGTGGGTGGTGTGTCATTTTCCACATTGCTTTCTGTGTGGTTAAATCATAGGTAATGTCCAGCATATCTAGGTATTCTATCCTAGCTATGCTTGGGGTTGTTGCGAGCATATCCCTCTGGGGGTGGTTTTCTGGGTTTCTTAATTTGAATTGGGGGCTGGGTCATCCCCTTCCCTGTATAGTACCCAAGTTCTCTATAATCCATCCCATATGGCGGATAGTTTGGAGGATATGTTTGAAATGAGGGGAGGTTCCATGCGGACCTGTTGCAGTAGGGTGCTTGACAAGGTATGAAAGTAGTCTGGGTGGACTATGTGGGTTGGTTAATTTGAACGCCTGTGCAAAGTTAGTCCTTGCTGCTCTGGACCAATGTTGTTGCGAGAGGTCTGGAGCAAGGATTTCCTTTATCCAGGTAACTAGGATGTGATTGGCATGGCTCTCAAAATCTATTAGTCCCATGCCTCCGCTTGAGCGTGGGCCAAATAGTGTTTCCATCCGTATAGGAGGGTGAGAGCCAGGCCACAGCCAGCCCTGGATAAGCGCGCGAATTGAGGTTATAAAGGTAGGTGAGAAGGCTATCGCATGGGCCTGGTACCATAGTATTGGGAGGATGAGTGAGTTAGCAACTGTAACTCGTCCTGTTAGTCCTGAGGTTCTCCCCTTGAGGGAGGCTACGCGTTTAGATACCCGTTGTAACAGTTTACTTTCCATTGTCTCATTAGCATATCCCCCTGATTCTAGCCAGATTCCAAGGTGTCAGACAGGAGTGGTGGTGGGAGGTGTTGCAAAGGGTAAAATAATTGGGTTTTTTCTTTGAGTGTTGGTGTGAGGTTCTGATGTTGTGGCCCAATTGTTTGTGTATTTGCCTAAGAGGATGATTTCTGTCTTCCTTTTGTTGAGCGATGCATTGCTCACCTTGGAGTATTCCTCTAGAGTGTGTTCCAGCTGTTGGGCATCTTCATTGTTTGCTATACCTGCTACGCAGTCATCTGCAAAGGCCATTAGCTTGACTGTTGGTTATCCTTGTGCAGGTATCCACATGAAACTTGAGTCAGTTACTAGGAGGAGCAGGTCAAAGCTGAAATTGTATAGCAGTGGGCTGAGGGGATCCCCTTGTTTGAGCCCTCTGTGTGGTTTGATATTGTTTGTTAGGAATCCAGGGCCGCATACAGCCATGGTTGCAGATTCTGTTAGGAGCATCGCCCATATTATGAGCCTTGGTGGGAGTTTGAAGGCATGTAGACATTCTTTTAGGTATGGACAGCTAACACGGTCATACGCCTTTTCCTGATCCAAAAAGACCAGGGCACCAGCTGCTTTGGATTAGCAAATGTTTGCAACAGGGTGTATGTTGTTCCATATTGAACGCCCTGGTATAAACCCAAACTGGTTGGGTGATAGGATGTTAGATGCAATTGCGCCTAATCTAGCTGCTAGAATTTTTGTTAGAATTTTTGTGTCAGTGTTGGAGAGTGCAATTGGGCGCCAGTTGGCCAGGTCCAACTTGTCACCCTTTTTATACAAGGTTATAATGTAGGATTCATGGCATCCTGGTAATAGGCGTGTTTCCAACAAACTCTGGTTCATTGACGCCAATAAGAGGGGGTCAATTTGTTGAAAATATTTTTTGTAAAATTTGTAGGGTATCCCATCAGGCCCTGGGCATTTCCTACGTGGTGCACCGCGAATTGTTTCCCAAAGCTCCTCCCGTGTGATAAGGGATAGTATATTGTAATTTGGTGGTGTACTTTGTATCTTGGCAGTTTGAATAAATTCTATAATCTTTTGTGGATCTGTTGGCATATCGCGATATAATTCAATGTAATAGTGGTGTACTTCCGCCTTGACCTCCTCAGGGTCAGTTGCCATGGTGCTGTTGGTCTTGCAGACCTGTGTGCATGTGGGCTGGTTTCCGCGGGAGTGGAATTGGTAGAAAAAGTATGTCAAACATATTTTGCCTTCCTTTATGAATTTACCTTTGTTCAATAATTTGATTCTGTGTTGGTGTTCAAAGATGAGATTGTTAAGTCGGACTGAAATTTCTGCCCATTTGCGTCCCCAATTAGGGCTATAGCCAGATCTCAGAGTATTTTTTTCCAGGTGTTCTAGTTCTGCCAAGGTACGCTTGATTGTGGCTGTGTCTGCGGTGTACTTGCATGATGCAATATGTCAGGTTTTGTTGATTAAATGTTTTTGAAACTTTTCCATGTTCTGATGAGATCTGAAGTGAATGGGGCTGTGAATTCTGGGTTTGTAGCCTTGTTTTCAACCCAGTCAGATATCTCAGGCAATTTTATATTTTCTGGGTGAAGCTTTCTCCAAGGCGACACCTGTGTGTGAGATTGGGTTGGTGCTAACTGCACCGTAACTAATCAGTGATCAGAAAAATTGATCATTTTTATTGTAAATTTGGAGATTCTTGAGTGGTAGGATTGTGGGATGAGGATGTGGTCAATATGACTCATCGATATGAGCAGTCCCTCACATATGTTGTGTCTTGTCATATGGGGAAGGATTGGTGAATTGGGGGAAGAGTATCCTGTAAGCCAAAAGATGCCTTCATTGTGCGATATTCAATGTGTCCAGGTGGGTATCCCCTGGGATTAGGCTATCGATCTTTATTGGGGTTATCCCAGCAGTTGAAATTGCCCAACATGATGATATTTGGTGGGAGGGTGAGAGTAGAAATTTTTAACATTTTTTTCTCTCAGTTGCAGTGCGCAGTGCATAGATACATGCTAACAAAATTATTTCATCTTGGCATATGATTGTTGCTACCAGGACTCAACTGTGCAAGTGTGATGATGAATTTGTAATTTAAAATTTTTTGTTGTTTTGGACTATCACCCCACAGTGAGACATCCATACTGATTGTGATGGTGCGACCCTGGTTGACCAGGATTCTTCTTCCCCTTGTAGGCAGTGGGTTTCTTGGATGGCCAAGATGTCTACAAGAGGTTTTCGCAGGAATGCCAGCTTTTTGGCTTGGAATGTATGAGCCCTGGCTCCCACGATATTTGACGTCCCTATTGACACTGAGGTGCTCGTGGCGCCTCAGGAGCGGTTGGGAGGACCCTCTGGTCCTATCCCTCTGCGGCTCATTTTGGCCATGCTCCTCGTCTGTACTCCAACTCTTTCACTGCCATTGTTGGTTCCCTTGATCTGACCCAATGATTTAAGGGAATTGCGGCTTTTTGCATTTGTGTCAACTTTTCCTGCACAGGTCTCATGTTGATTTGATGCGGGTTGTTGATTGGATTTTATATTTTGAGGTTCAAATTTGTTGCATTGTGCACCGCATATTCACCCAAATTGCGGTTGCATTGTTCCTCAGTATATGCATGACTGATGACGCTTTGTGGCTCAGTCTGGTTACTGTGAAAATTTTCGACCTGGGCATATTGTTCTGATTGGTTGGTTTGGTGAATATCTGAAATATCCTCCTGAATTTGTCCGTGGTTAATGGAGGATTCTGCGTGTGCCACCACTTCAGCCGCTGCTCTCTTGCAGGCTTTTTGTGCTGCTTTACGCTGTTTACTTGTAACTGGGTCCACAATGGAGTATAGTCCATCTTCACCCCAGCGGAATGGGTGGTGGCCATCAGTCATTTTGGCAAAGTTTTCATTATCTTCGTCCATAGCTTCTTCACAAAAATCATTTTCCATTAAGCCCTCTTTTACAGGGCATGCATGTTCCTTGTGGCCCAGTGAGCCACAGTGGTTGCAAATGGGTGGTGCGCGTTCTGGTGTAACTCAGAATGCAGCTGACTGGCCCTCATCTGCGAAGTGAAATTCTGCTGCGCGGGGAATTCTGGATAAATCCTCTTCCACTTCTGGGAAGGGGTTGATTACAGCGATAGCTTTGCCCATGCACAGGTCAGGCATTAAGCAAAATTGCTGTAATTTGAGTTGTTGGATTTCTCTGTAGGCCACAAGACCTTTGCGGAGCTCCTCCTCGATTACCTTATGAGGAAGGTTGGTTGGGAGCGAGTCAAAGGAGATGAACAAAGTTTTCACTTTGTTCCATCTGGTGCGCGCGGTGCGCACAATTTTTTTGCCCTCAGGGAGGGCAATTTCCACGCAGATTTTTGCTGTGGCATCAGCTTCATTGGCTGTTTTGAAACCAATATCAATCCATCCATGGCCCATGTTGTTGGTGGCTACATACACCGCGTGAGGGAAAAGTGAGGGCTGTGCCTCACATGGTTTCTCCCACAGGGTCGGTGACTCATCCCCAATAAAGGGTCTGATCCCATGTTCCACCTTTGACAAAGGTTGGTTGAATTGAATGTACATGTATTGCGCGTGCTTTACAGTAAATACCATAAACCCAGATGGTGTCTAAGTTTGCGATTTTTTTACGGCTTGGGTTCCTGGTCCCCCTCCAGGGCGTTTCTTGCCCTTAATTGCACTGTTAAGCGCACCGCTTGCTGCAACGCTCGCCCATGTTATATTTTTTTGTTAGTAAAGTCGCCCATCTTTCCTGTGTGTGATTATCCAAATTTGCTGTTTGAATTGAATCATAGTAACTAAAGTGATTGTTACAAGAAAGAAAAGCAAGGATTTTCTCAAAAACATAAGATGATAAAAAGCCATTTATAGGTATGGAAAAATATATAGCTTACCTTTAATATATATATTGTTTCATGTGATCATTTTGTATCTATTTTGGTTATTTCAGTAGTTTAGTGGGTTTATCAAGCGTTTTGATGTTATTTGGGTAATTTAATAGCTTAATGGTTTCAGCTGAGCAGTTTGGGTTAAGTTGATTTGATAGGATCAATAGATTTGCCAAGCGGTTCAGTATTGTTTGGACAATTTGACAGGCAAATTATATCTAAATTACTGATGGTCATCTACCTTTAGACAAAGTTGAAATAATTGAAAATCATTTTGTAATAAATAAACCATGAATGGTAGTGGCATAGCAAAGCACAGCTGATATTGCTCTCTATATAACTAAAATTCAAGTTGCTATATGTATTATTATTCCATATCTCCACCTAAGCTACTAAGACAATGTCAGATTTTTGCCAGATATATTTTTCCCATGATTACTGAAATTAGGGTTACAATTAGTTGAGAATGGTTGCTGGCTAATTTCCTAGTTTTAAGAATATTTGTGAGATAATAATCAAATTTTGCTCCCCATTTGGTTGGTTTGAGCTATTTTGATGATCTTTCAGATCCATAAAGTATTAGGGATGATCCACTTTAGCAAATTAGACTACTTTTATATTGGCAAATGAGGCTAAGGATGTCAATATTATAATCATTAATTAAGATGAATAAACAATTTGACGTTGAGGTGGATTAGGAAACTATTGTGGATAATCCACTATAAGCAAGTTGGTCTATTTTGACACTAGTGATTGGGGCTGAGGATGTCAACATTTATATTTATTATTAAAAAAACTACAACAGATTGACAATTTGATATCAAGGAGTTATGGATCACTGGCGACTGATTTAAAGGATGGTCCAATCATTTACTTGGGATTAGCTGATGACTTATGCTGAAGATGATCAGATTACTGGAAATGGTGCTAAGGGATCCAAAAGTAAGCATGAGAAAGACATTCCCAAGTTTAAGATATAAGGTACTTGCGACTGATTCTGAGGATATTTGAAGATGATCTCTAATTAAATTTACTTACAATTAACTAGCAACTGATTCTTAGAATGAATCAATGAAATATTGTGTGTTGATGATGACAAATTATGCAGTGATGATTTCCATTGAGATTACTGATGATTAAGTGATGGTGATAAATGCTGATGACATTGATAGACAGGCAGCGGATTGGCTTGGAAACGCCTAAGCTTAAATAGTTGAATTTCAATATTAATAGGATATAATTCTTTTGCCTACCTTTATTAGTTTTCAGTGGATGGAGGTTAGCTTAGCTAGTTGAGGTGTGACTGAAGATCCCTAAGGTTAGGTGCTAGGTTAATGCACCTAGATTGGTCAGCGTTACTAACTCCCATACCCAGATCTGCAAGGAAACCCCGCATAAACTTGGTAAATGGCCACCAACAATGATGGAAAAGAGGGACTGAATGGATAAAACAACAAGGGAGCCAAAAAAGCCCGCTGAACCATAATTTCTGGATAAATCCCAGGAGAGGAACCTCTGAGACAAAATCATTCGTTTATTCTCAAGAGGTGAAGTTGGTTTCTTGGTTAGATGGGTTTCCTTGCGGACTTGTAGTGAAAGGTGTCTTATGAATGTGAAACAGCAAAGGCCAGTATCTTCATACAGTTTGCCTTACACACTAATAGAGTTCCTATTGAAGTAAATAAAATGTGCAGCTGGAAATTTCAACTAAACTTGATGTATATATTATATATAACAAGAAAGCTACTGTAGCATGTTTATTTTCAAAAGCAGATTGGATAATAAGATATATTTATTAAAAATCAACATGTTGATTTAGAGTTACTTTCATATTATAATTCTTTTTACCTAAAGAATTGAAACTTATATTCTATCCTATACAGTCTATTCATATTTTCTTAATTTAATTTTAAGTAATCTAATACCTATTTGAATTTTATAAATGTGATTTTACAAGCTTTTACTTTTTAGTTTAGATTTTTTAAGTCAAAATGGCAATTGAGTTTTTAAATGTTAATGGGTAGATGGTGCCTCACACTAATATTTCAAACCCATTAGATTACGTCAATTTGTTCTAACACCTCTCCTATCTCATTTATTACACTCAGCTTATGGCTAGGGAGATGCACAACCTAATTGTAAAGCATGTGGTAGATAATAGGGAGAAGATCGCTATTTTTGTCTCACAACATCAATTGGGATAATTATACTTGATCTACTGAGTAACTCAGGTATATTTCACAACTCTTTACTTATGGTGTTTTATGTTAGCTTTAGCAGCTGGACAACTATTCAAGTTTTTCTTTAAGGTTTACCATAACGGTGAGCTCTATGTGAGCATTGGTACTGAAGGTTACCCCATGAGGAGGCTACTCATAACACAGGACCTTTCAAGGGGCCATTTTGATTTGTACTTGCCACATAAACTTGAAGAAATATCTACCACACGCCCCTTAAGTCTAATCCTACCTTACACATCTCTCAGCCTTCACCTCCTCCTGCCCCCAAGAAGGCTCCTGGCACATTTCGTGCTAAACATACTGATACTAAAAGGAGGAAGCACTTAAGGGTTCAGCAAGAAATATATGCAAGGTAATCCTGTGGTCACCATGCTATGGTAGCCAATACTAACAAAATAAAACCCAAGGTTCATGTTGTATCAGACTTTCACTATGATAAAAATAATTATGGAAAGTAAAATATTAAGTAAAGCACTTTAATGAAAGGCCAAGGCTTGCTCATGCATGTCTTATGATCCATATATACTTTATTAGGCAGATAGCACTGTAGCTCTGGGTACCATGAGCTACAAGTGACAATATTACAATGCCCTCAAGTGGAAGGAGAATCCCCCTGCATGTGCTGCAGCACTGGCAAGGTTCATCTCCTACCCTTAAAACCTCTTCCTGAGTCTCTTTACAGCCTATTAATTGGAAGCCACTCTGATCATGTCGACTGCATAAATTGTATTTAAGTACAATAGCTGCTTCAACATGACATCATTTGGGAAGAACCATGATCTACAAGACAGCTTTATACCAACCTTTAAAGTTCAAAGTCATGGTATCACTTAGTAGAAAGTATGTTACCACAACCTCAACAGAAAGCCCAATTTCTGAAAATCTACTTTATGGGTGAGGATGAAAGAGAAGTGCACTTAAGATGTAGCAAATTGTTTTATGTAAATAGTAATTGATCAAACAACTAAAGAGGTTGGTGAAAAATGTCAATAGTTATATAGAGGATTTGAAGAACACACTGGGTAAGTTGCCTTCTATTGAAAAAAGTTTGAAAATGTCATCCATGTAGATAGAAAGCCTGGCAATACTCATGAAGGTCTCTTAAATGTACCAACAGAAGATGAGTTAGCTCTGGTAATTGTTAATCAATAATTCAAGCAGCAAAACATTATTCTGAAGAGCCATGACAACGCAATGCGGTGCATCAGTGAGATCCACCAGTCATATGATGCATTGAATTACTCAATTATGTTCTACCATGGTGAGTATTAACTCTATTAACCTACCTGTCACGATTCTGATATGACTGGACGATATGCCCTCGAGTGTGATGGCGTAATGAAACAGATCTGTTGAGCTTACTATGAGTATTGATTAATTGAACGCCTCAACATAAGGTGATATTAGGTTATTGAGAATTTGCATCAAATTAGGTGATGGCAAAATTAACAAATGAAGAATTGATGGAGCCAATGCGATATGGCGAATGAAATTACTAAGCCAAAAAAATGGTAGCATCTGAAGTTACTATGATATAGGTGAGACAATTTGATCAAAGGTTGGTTGTTGTTAAGTAAGTTAAGAGTAAGTGGAACAGGAAGAATCCGCGATATAAAATATATTAGATAAAAAAGTTGTGGGAGCAAGTGCTCCATATTTATTTGATAGTCTATTCTGTTGTTTCAAGGGCAACAATCATCATATTGTTGTTCCTACTTGCTCAGTGGGTGAACCCTGTGCAAATCCGTCAGCATATCTCTTGAATATTGCCAATTTTATAACAGTGTTGCTCACTACAGGGGGCCCATTGATCAATTATAAATAATTAAAAATCAGTTGTCAGCAATGTTGCATCGATGTTGTTTGATAAATATCTTACCCAACTCTTTGGGTCATTTGCCTATGCGGAGCTAAAACTGGCGTTGGATGCTGTGCTTATAAAACAAGATGAGCTGCTCCAGGAGGTCCACTGCACTAAGCTGCCCCATTCAATTGTGAAGGGAATATTCATGGGTACTTTAGCGATTTGAGATTGCAACTGAAGGAGTCTCAGATTGATGGAGAGTAAAATTGTTGATTTCTTCCTTGGATGTTGGAAGTTCAGATCAAGTCGTCTGTTACCTTTCAGGTAGTTCTCCTATATATCAAGAAGTCAAAAATATGGTGCTGCGTTTTTTTGGTGGTGTCTGCAAAGATGTCCCAGCGGAAGGTCAAAAATTTAACCATCAAGTTTCAGTGGAATGAAACTCTCACCGCTTTTGCTGAGTACTTTATGGCGGAAGCTCACATGCTAATTGGGGCCAGAGTTTTATCTGAAGCTGATGTGTGTATTGCAATGACTTCTACTGTAAAGCCATACCAGGAGCTACATAATTTAATGGCCACACTGTTGGATCAGGATGTACTTTTGCTTAAACTTTTTCAGTTCTTGCACTGCATATCAGCCTACTTCCCTCCTCCTAATGCTAATTGGAATCTTACTGCTATAACTGCTGAACCATCATATTTGGGGAACTCTATCAGTCCAGTTCAAAGTTCATTAAGTTATCATCAGCAGTTAAACGTACACCCCATTCCTGTTTATTATCCTCGGGTCTGCTACAGCACTAGACCTGTTTATGCTGATCATTTCCAGCCCAACTCTCGCCATGAATTTTATCACATTAATCAAGGACGTGAGCCCTATGGGGTCAGCTGTTTCAAATGCAGTTGTCAAGGGCATCTGGCATGATGGTGCCCTACTCAACTAGTCTGTTGCGTACAGCTGGAACAGTACAGCAAGGGAAAAGTCAGAGCGGAGTAGATAAGGGACTCTCTATCTCCGCTATACCAAACCCAAACGTCCCATCTGAACCCAAATTTGAAATTTAGTGGAATTCTTCTTACACAATGAGTCCGTTTTATATCAGCAGCCATTTGGAGGGGTGAATGTTTTGACACAAATACAGTCATCAGCTATGGGGGAAAAGGGGTCTCAGATGCAGGTTGAGCCGTACGCTTGTCAAATGTTTGACCAAGTAACCCCTGAAAAGTTAGACCCCTCTTCGGATGCACCTTTCTTACAAGCAGTAAGCATCGCCCTTCCAGTCCAAAGTATTATAAAAAAATACCCCAGAATTAATGAGGGGATTGCATGTTTTCTTGGAGACAGGGATCCTTTAGATGTCCATGTTATCAACAATCAAGACTCATCTTACTCCAAATGTACTTACTGTGACCTGGCTGTAGCTAAGACCTGGGTCCGGGCCATCATAGATACCGGCGCACCTGTCAACATAGTCTCCACCAAATTGGTGGCCAGGTTGGCATTAAAACCAGATGTGGAACACCAGATGGTATACGGCACTGCTGGAGTGGAAAATATGGTCTTTGAGGATGCATACAGTGCCCTTCCGCTGAGGTTTGGTTCTATTGTCATGGTAGCTCCAGCTATATTGTTACCAGATAGCAATTATGAACTGTTAATTGGAACTTCCTTCTTGTGACACTATGGGGCTGTTATCAACATGACAAATGAGACTTTTGAAATATTGGGTCAGCGAAACCCGATCCACTTTATCTCTAGTGGAGTACAAATGTCCTAGTGCATATGGGGAATATTAATCTAGCTTATAGCAATGGAGTCATTCCATTGTGCTACCATTGATTAAAGGGCAAACCCAGGCCCTTCCTCAACAGATATATGAATATGAAGGGCTGCCACTCAGAGCTGCTAGACCTATATCTATTCCATCGGGGCATCAAGTTATAGTGAACACTGACTTGGTGATTGAAATTCCAAAAGATTCTATGGGGAGATTATTGGCCATATCTGCAATCATGGCTTGAGCCCCACGTGGCTCCAGGTATTATTTTACCAGGTAAGGGGGAGATCAAAGTTTTGCTCACAAATCTAAAACTGTACCACTGCAAATCCGCCACCACCAAATAGTGGCATATTTACACTTAATCCCTGTTGAGGAGGTTCTTTCAGTTCATAACTTTGGGTCGCTGGAGGAATTTGGTCTGCCGTCCACACCACAGCTCAGTGTAATGGCAGTTGTTTCACGTGATGAATAGATGGGGCTGTTGGAATCACAGAAGGATAGGGGAATCGCTTTATTTCAAAATTATAAAAAGATTTTTGCTGTTGACAACCATGATTTAGGATGTGCTCGGGGGGTGGTTCATAAGCTGGACACAGGAGATCATCCTCCCATCAGGTCAAGGCTGATCCACCAATCAAGGGTGGTGGAAGTAGTAGTGACTGAGGAAATTGACAATCTTTTTAGTGCAAGGGATGCTTGAACCATTGAAGGGTCCATGGGCTTCTCCTGTTCTTATTGTAAAAAAGAAGGATGGCACCAACTGCATAGTAATAGACTACTGGAAGCTCAACAGCATCACTAAAAAGGGATCTATATCCCTTACCACAGATTGACAACACTTTAGATTGGCTAGGGGGAGCTCGTTTCTTCTCTGCTATGGACATGATCTCAGGCTATCAGAAAATCTAGTTGCCACCGGGGGAGCAGGAGAAGTGCACTATAATCACATCCAAAGGTCTTTTCCAACCAACCCAGATGCATAGGGGCTGTTTGATGCCCCGGCTACATTTCAACGGGCAATGGACACTATTCTGGGGGACCTAAAACTGTCATGTGTCCTTGTATACCTTGATGACATTAATGCTTTCTCCCAAACCTTCTCCAAACACCTCAACCATTTATAAGCTGTATTCTGCCAGCTTGCTGAGGCCAACTTCAAGATTAAACCCTGGAAATGCCACTTTTTTTAAAAACCAGCTGGAGTACCTGGGGTTTGTGGTTGATGCCACAGGGCTGAGACCTCAACCAGCCAAAGTGGAAGCTATTAGAAAAATGACTCCACCCCACAGTAAGTGGGATATACAGGTCTTTTTGGGAATGGTTGGATATTACCAGCGCTTCATCCCTAATATCAGCTGTAATGGGGGCCCACTATTAAAATTATTAAGGAAAGACACCACTTTTGAATGGACGGAATGACAGCAACATGCTTTAAATATGCTTTAAAAGCACTGACTAGCGCGCCAGTGTTATAATATCATAATTTTGAAAAAGAGTTCATCGTTCTGATGGATGCATCCCTTTCCGTCATGGGGGCAGTCCTATCCCAAAAGATGAGGAAGGAGAGGAACACCCCGTAGCATATTGCAGTCATAGCTTGAACAGTCATGAGCGCAATTATACCGTGATTGAGTGGAAGTGCTTAGCAGTGATCTACGCCTATAAGAAATTCTGGGTGTATCTGCATGGGGTGAAATTTAAAGTTGTAACAGATCATGCCTCACTACACCGGTTACAAAATCTGAAAGAACTGGAAGGGCACCTGTCCCGATGGGCTCTTAAATTGCAAGCATACAGCTTCAAAATTCTTCATCAACCTGGAGTAAAACACCAGAATGCCGATTGTTTATTGAGATAGCCAACAATTGCAGTTACAGCAGATGTAAGCAATATAATGTTTGCAAAAAGTGATCTGTGGAAAGTATGACAATGAACCTCTCCAAGTGATCAAAGCGTTAAATGAAATGAGAGCAAATACCTTTCAATGGAATGGGGAACTGTACAAGCGGATTGGCGATCCTATGATGAATTTTCCATGACCCTCAGCCCAGTTGGGAATTATTATGAGCGCCCACAAGGCAGTCGGACATGGGGGGTGCATAAGACAATGGAGTTGTTGTGCCCTCAGTACTACTAGGAAGGTATGAACTTTGATGTGCTCGAAACCATTTCCTGTTGCTATCAGTGTCAAGTGGAGAAGCCATTCTGCCGTAAGACTTCATATCAGATAGTGAAACCACACTTTGATTGGCATACTGTTTCCCTGGATGTCATTGGTCCCTTTCCAACCAGAGCTAACTGGTGTAAGTACATTCTTGTGGCTATCAACCATTTGACCATGTGGGTTGAAGCAAGGACAATATGAGATTTAGGGCAGTTACAATGGCCAAGTTCGTGATGGAGTGTCTTATTCAGCAACATGGATGCCCTCAGTTTATTCTAACTGATAACAGAACCAAATTCACCTTGCACATCCTCCCTGAACTGAATGTGCTTATGGGTATCCGTGGGGTTCTAATGACCCTATACCACCCCAAATCTAATGGAATGGTTGAGCGGTTGAATGGGACTCTGGTGAATATCCTATGAAAATTAGTAATGGATCGACCATCTGATTGGACCTCCCTTCTTTCCACTGCTGTGTTCGCCTATAACATCAGTTACCATTCTGCCATGGGGAAAAGCCCATTCCAATTGCTTTACGACTGACACCCAGCTCTTCCAGCATTAATTTATTTTTGTGTAGAAGACACTGGCAGAATGAAACCCCACCGCTATTTGACTAACCTTGCGAACATTCTGATCAAATTGCAGACTGAAGCATATTCCTTTAGCTTAGCCAAGAAGATCAGGAATCAGGCTGCCAATCAGGTACATCATAGCGGGTTGGCGTAGTTCAAGGAAGGTGATATGGTTTTCTTCCATGACTAACATGGGTTTGGCCAGAAACACAAGCTGGCCAGCATCTGGATTGGGCCATTTAAAATTATTGAAAAGACAGGTTTGGATGCATATACTATCAAGGACCCCGCTAGAGGTCAGATCATCAACTGAGTGCATGTGAAGTTCCTCCATGTGTATAGGCAATAGGAGCCTTATCGTCCAGTCAAAGGGGGGTAATGTTGCAATTCTAATATGACCGGACAATATGCCCTCAAGTGTGATGGCATAATGGATTGGATCCGTTGAGTTTACTATGAGTATTGATTAATTGAACGCCTCAACATAAGGCGATATTAGGTTATTGAGAATTTGCCTCAAATTAGGTGATGGCAAAATTAACAAATGAAGAATTGATGGAGCTAATGAGATATGGCGAATTAAATTACTAAGCCAAAAAATGGTAGCATCTGAAGTTACTATGATATAGGTGATACAAGTTGATCAAAGGTTGGTTGTTGTTAAGTAAGTTAAGAGTAAGTGGAACAGGAAGAATCCGCGATATAAAATATATTAGATAAAAAAGTTGTGGGAGCAAGTGCTCCATATTTATTTGAAAGTTTATTCTGTTGTTTCAGGGCAACAATCATCATATTGTTGTTCCTACTTTCTCAGTGAATTGAGCCCTGTGAAAATCTGTCGGCATATCTCTTGAATATTGCCAATTTTATAACACTACCTCAGCGTGATTCTGAGATCAATGTACCCCTGAAGAGAATGGCATCACAACAAGCTTCTACCCTTACTTAATTATGGTCAGGAAAGGAAAGTCTGCCACATGGTATTTTCCGCTCTCTCTTTTGTCAATCTTTGGTTGACTTACGCCAAAATAAGAGACTGAGAGGTTGAACTATAATAGTAACAAATAGAGGCAGCAAAAGGCTAAACAGCTACAGTTGCCTAAAGGATGCCATTGGGAGGCAGAATGCTGATGCTGCTCAGCTTGGCCAAATAATAGTTCTCCATGTTAGATATCAGGATAATAATGGAAATGAAATCAGCTCTACTCCCCAAGGAAATTCCCTCAGTGATAAATCATATGATAAAGAAGTTTTTTTACACCCGATACTCACTTTTAGAATATTCAGAGATCTGACAAAGTGACAGCTTCTAATGTAAATGGACCAACTCTAATCTTTTCTAGTTTATTCTTAATTAGCAGCTTGACAGTAGTTAAAGAATGATCCTGTATTAAGAAAGCTTAGAAGTCCACCTCATTGAAGAAAATTTACATTTATATTAATATATAAAGTTTTATCTAAAATAAAACTCACCTATTTTGTCTTACAATCTGTTTGTTTACTTTCGTTGAGTGATTTTTCAATAACTACTTATTGAAGATTTTCCTACTCCAGTAATTACTGGTTTGAGCACCTTATTCATGATTCATCAGCCAGTTGAATATTTTCACATTGCCTTGAGAGATATCAATCTCAGTCAGTTGACTTTTTCCTGAGTCCTGAGTAAAAAGCGGTGCTCATTACAGGGGGCTCCAAGCTGTTGCTAGTTAAAACGTTTATCACACCATGGAGAATAATGAAAATCAAAACAATACCCAATTTTGAGTCTACATTAAAATTAATTTTTTCTAATGCTGATCAGCGTCAGTATTGATTTCAGGTAGATAATATCGAAAATAAAATTTATCAATTACTTAATGGAATTTTTCTTGATATTGATAATTCTCTTCAATCCAGGGCTTCTGCATTACCTTCTACAATGTTCATATTGTATGAATCTAACCAATTACTAGCTAATGAGTTGGCAACTGGTACAGATCGTTATCTTCGCCATTTTGTACATCCCACGTTGCATCATCTTATTCATATCCTTGGAGTACATCATTCTGAGTTAAAAAGATAGTCAGGAATGCCTCATGAATTACACTCAGTCTGATAAACTTCTATAATACTGCTCTCTCCTCTGTTAATGACATTAGAGATGCTATTCTGGACAACTGATATTTGATAAATGAAGCTTAAATTCAACTTGTCTTACTTGATAGTAAGATCTCTGTGTATCTTGATGATCAATTCAATTAACGGTTCTAAGAACACAATGTTAATTGGGCTCTGAGAGTTAATCAAAACGAAGTTGCGTTATGATTTTTGCAGAAACGTTGTCAGCAATTGGCCCAGCAAGGCGCCATGGAAGGTTCTCATGGGCCCAGAGGTCCTGAGGGTTCTTCTGGTTCAGATGGCAGAGAAGGGCCTCCAGGACCCCCTGGACCTCCAGGACTGGGTATTCAGGTATCTGGAGATAATAGTATACAGCGATAAGCTATATCCAAAGTTATAGATACTATGAAATATCAATTTGGAAAAGGTGGCTACTGGAAGAAAAGTCCACCTTAATGGAAATCTCTTTGGCCCTTCACTTATTTTGAGTGCCTTATCCATTGAAATGGATAACTTTACTGCATTTATCAATTTTGTTGATGGACATCTAAGCTAATTAGATGACAAAATGAATGTCTTGATGACCTAGTGAACCAATGTGAAGCTCTATTATGAGGCCATCAAATTGAGATTTAAACTTTGAGGATCAGCTCACTCAAAAGTCTTCAGCATCCTTTTTAAATAAAATTTGGAGAGAAACTCAAGAAGAATAAGATGCTATTAAAACAAATTACATACTGGCTCCCCCAGATAAAACTGACATTGGATCCTCTTCCCCTAGCGTTGTTGCTGGTATTAATACTTTATTGACCCTGGTAACTTCTTCTTTCAAACCTAGTTTCAAAGAAAATTTTGTCCTGGGACAGGAGAGTATTGCTTCTTACTTGTATGTATATGAGAGTGCGGGAAGAAGCAACTGATCATTAAAAGGTCAAGCATGTTCATTCCTGTTTAAGTAGTGCTGCCAGAGAGATAATGATCCTTCACCTTCGTGAGTGCCAAACTTGAAAACAAGTTTTAACTGCTCCTATACAAAATTGGTAGTAATCAAACCATTATTAACCAGAAGCAGGCTTTTATGGGCATCCATTTAAACAAGGTAGAAAGTCCTTCTGATTTTTTACTTGATCTACGCTAACGCTCAACCTTTAGTGACTGCTATGAGAATAATTTGGATGATGTCATCACACAGTATTTCAGCTTTAGAACCATGTACTGAAGCTCAACTCCATATGATTGGCTTGAAATATACCTTTATTTGTATTTGGGATATTAAGTAAGTCACTATTTAAATCTTCCTGATGGCATGGGTTTACAAAAGTTCTACTAATTTCAATCAACCCAAAGTACATGCAGCAGTGTCCAAAAAGGAGATCTGTTACCTATTGTAATAGAAGCCGCCATAAGGCACGAAATTGTTGAAAATGACATTCAGATATGGTGGAAAAAGAGGGGTTAAAATGAAGGGTGAGGCTTTTCATGTTGACGATACTACTAAGCCTCAACCTAAGTCTATTTTGTCAAATGATGCTGATTATATTATTCAGTCTTTATCGAAGAAGGTGGTCAGGACTCAAGATGATAATAAAGATTTTACATCTTATTCTTTGGTTTATGAGAAACCTATGTTTCTCACTATTCCTCACAATTTGGTAGCATAATGGCTCGAGTATCATTGAAGGTTCAGAAGATTTTAGTCCTAGCCATTGTTAATTTTAGCTCACCTGTTAATGTCATATCTTCCAAACTTATAAAGTGTATTAAGATGTCTCCAGATGTACCTCACTATATGCAGTATGGGACTGCCGGTCCTCTCTGCACTCAATTTATTGGAGCATACTTATCCTTATCTATGCAGTTTGGAAAATTATCAATAACAACCTCCACTATTGTTTTGGATAATTCAAGTTATGATATATTGCTTGGTTCACAATAAAAGGGATCAATTGGCTATTATCAATTATTATGAGGATTTTTTCTCTTTGGGAAATAAGTGCCGCTGATTTTTAAAACTCCTTCTGATAAAACTGAAATTCAAGTTCAATCATGTTTACTTAAAAAAACTACAATTGATCAATCAGAGTATCATCTACGTGGGTCTAGAGTCCAATTGCCTCCTAAATCAGGAGATGGATACAAAGGTATGCCTATCTATTCTCCTAAGGTCATGATAATTCCGCCTAAATCTAAAATTATTGTGGCCACTTGATTCATGTTACTATACCTCCTGGGAAGTTATTAGAAATTCAGGGACATTAAAATCCTTTGGTAAGTGAAGTTTTGAGTTTCATGGGGATTTAAATCCTGCATATATGATGGTTCTATTTCAGTTTTATTAGCAAACTTAACGGCTACACCCATGAATGTTGGACTGAATATTTCGATCATTTTTGTTTGTCAATTTGCTTATGACAAATTAGAAGATGTTTTTAGATTTGGGAAATTAAGAGATATGGGTCAAGAGCAGCCACCTACCCTTGGCATACTAGACCTTCAATTGGGCCTGGATTAATTACTTATCAGCATAAAGAAGTAGAGAAATTATTAGATAAATATTCTGATCTTTTATAATTCTACATACAGTTTTGGTAAGTTGTTTGGTGTAGTACATCAAGTAAAGACTGGAGACGCGCACCTTTTTGTGCCTTATCTTATTGAAAGAGTAAGGTTGAAGAAGCTCAGGTGACGGTTGAACTTAAAACTAAGGGATTTTGGGTTATTGGTTCCATCCCATAGTTCCTGGGCTTCTCACATTTAATTAGTCCCTAAAAATGATGGTGGTCATAAAGTCTTGGTGACTACAGACGCCTTAATGCAGTTACTATAAAAGATAGTTATCCCCTCCTTGAATTGACACTTCTCTTCGTCTACTTGCTGGCGCCCAAAACTTTTCATCCATGGATCTAGAAAGCAGTTATTGGCATATAGAACTGGCTCCTGAAGACTGCCTAAAATGTGCCCTAATCACCAATGAAGGATTGTTTGAGCCCACCAGAATGCCTCAAGGACTTTATAGTGCCCCGGCTACTTTCCAACAAGCTATGGATGGAATTTTAGGTGACCTCAAGCTTTCCTGCATTTGAGTTTACCTTGGTTATTTAAATGTATCCATGAAGGTGTTCACATCACAAATGGATTTTAAATGAGAAGTATTAAATCAACTCTGGAAGGCCTCATTAAAGTTGAAGCCATAAAAGTGTTCATTTTTCAAATTGAGATAAAGTTTCTTGGGCTTTGGGTATCAAATAAAGGAATTCAACCTCTTCCTGACAAAGTTGAAGTGACCAAGAAGATGTCCTAGCATGTTAGTTAAGAGATATTTAAGAATTTTTAGGGATGGTCGTGTACTACCATCAGTTTATCCATGGGTTTACTGAATTATCAGAACCCTTTACTTATTACAAAAAGGAGTGCTTTTTGAGTGGAACCCTAAACATGAACAAGATTTCAACTCAATTAGGTCTGCCTTATGTGCTCAGCCCATTCTAACACGTCCACGGTTTGATCAGCCTTTTGTATTACTCACTGATGCCAGTGATGCCAAGGTTGCAGCAATCCTCTCTCAGCAATATGACAATAAGATAGATCATCCAGTTGACTACTACAAAAGACTCTAAGTAAGGTGGAGAGTAATCATAGTGTGACTGAGCGGGAGAGCCTGGCTGTCCTGTTAGCCATTAAAAAGTTTTGTCCCTACCTGTATGGAACTCATTTTATTGGTGTCAACAATAATTCCTCATTGTGTTGGCTACAGCAAATGAAGGACCTCAATGGACGATTATCATGCTGGGCCCTTCACTTACAAAATTATGATTTCTCTACTGAGCACCATGACAGAACTATCCATTAAAATGCAGATGGTTTATCTAGGATGCCTGTCTAGATGTGCTTATCATGATAAGGGATAAAATTTATTATCTTATTGGCAAACTGAAAATTAGGACTTATGAGACTAAATAAATATAGGAAAAACTATGTAAGAAGACCAAAATCACTCAGATAGAGAAGGATTGATCTACAAACTCACTAATGGTAAATGGATCCCTTATATCCGTTCCTCTTCTCAAATGGAAGTAATTGTGAAAGGACATATTGCAATTTGACATGATGCCGTTAATAAGGCTTATGAATGGCTGAAGGCTCAATACTATTGAAGAGTATGTTAGAAACCATCCACAAAGCCCTTGAGGCATGCCTTATTTGTCAGAACCAGGATCGGCCTGGACCTTAATATCACCATCAAATTGTGGCCCCTTTTTACCTTTCCAAGTGGTTAGTGTCAATTTAGTGGGTTTTTTACCAACAGGGCTTTATGGCATTAGCGCATACTGTTAGTCATAGGCCATTTAACTAAATGTTTGGAAGCCCACTCAGTGCTGACTGCTACTGCTAAAGCTATGGCCATGCTTTTATTATAACACTTTTTCACTCAGCATGGGTGCCTTCAAGTACTATTAGCATATAATGGTCTCAATTTCATGTCAATGGTAAGCCAGGAGCTGACCTTGTATGTAATACTAGTCATTATTTCGTTGCTCCTTATAATACTTCATCCAGTGTAGAAGTTAAGCGTGCTAATGGGACTTTGATTTCTATCCTGTAAAAGATGGCATTTTTGGATCCTCATCATTGGAAACATTATCTTCTTAACTCTTTAATGGCTAAAAAGATAAGATATCTTTAAATTATTAAGATTTTCCTATTCTATGCATTATATGGGAGAGAACCTAGATTGCAAATTTTTATAAAATTGTTGCTTGAAAATTCTATTCCAGATACTGTTGTTTTAACCATGAGAATCCTAGCGGATGAGAAATCTGGTTACAATCTCTTGTTATGGAAGGAATAGTATCCACGACCTCTAGAGAAACCAAACAATCAAAATTCCAGGCGACCTTCATTACCCATTTTTCAATTGGGAGATTTTTTATGTTTATCATTGACAAGGAGGCTGACCCAATAAGCTAGACATCATTTGGTCTGGTCCATATTAACTTATTCACAAAGCCTTATTTAATATTCCATCAACAATTTAGCCCATGGATCTGTAGTTAATTGAGTTCTAGTTTATTTATTGAACCCTATTCCCACTTCAACAGGATCTTGAGGGGGCATTGTCAGATTTCAGTATAATGATGAAGATGAAATCAACTCTGCTCTCCAAAAGACTTCCTCAGTTATAGATCAATTTATAAAGGAGTCATTTCTGCACGTGATCTATAATTAACAGAATATAAAAGTCACAAAAGTGACAGCTTCTAATGCAAATGGGCCGCCTCCAATATCATCTAGAAATTATCTTCAATTAGCATCTCAACAGCGGTTAATGAAAGATCCTATATGAAGAGAGCTTAGAAGTACACCTCACAAAAGACAATCCTGCGTTCCTATATATACGAAGTTTTCACTAAAGTAAACATTACTTATGTTAAGTCTTACAATCTCTTTGTTTACTTTTTTTAGTACTAGATGGTCCCAACCCAAGGGGGATTCATCGATGTCTTTCTTTGTTTACTTTCGTTAATTGATTATTCATTACCTATTTATTGAAGAATATACTACTCCAGGAATTATAGCTTTGAGCAACCTTATTTTTGATTCATCAGCTGGTTGACTATTTTTCCCGTTGCCTTAAGAGAAATATAATTCTTCCAGTTGACTATTTTATAATGTCCACAAGTCTCCCATTAATATTTCCTGGTGATCTCGCTACCTTCATGAGCGGACTCAGGATGCCATTACATACGCCACCATGGTCATCCTGATCTGTTTATCACCCTTCCCTGTAACCTCAGGTGGAATGATCTTTACAGATGTACTAAAATCTGAGCAAAAAGACCATGATCGTCATGATACCATGACCAGAGTCTTCTATCTCAAGGGGAAGAAGATGATGGCTTTCTTAAACAAATGCAGTCTGTTTGGATTAGTGCAGTGTTTCATCTTCTCTGTAGAGTGGCAAAAGTGAGGTCTGCCTAACAGCCACATCTTGCTTGGCTAGAGTAACAATTTTCTCTGATCTGATTGACAAAGTCATCTGCGCTGAAACACTTAACCCTGAGCAAGCCCTTCTCTATAATATAGTCAAGGCGTTATGATTCATGAGCCTTGTGGCTGCTTAAGCTACAATTTACCATGCATGAAAGAAGGCAGTTGCACCAAGAGGTAACCCTGGATGGTTCTCATACCAGACAGGATATAATATATACCCACATTATTTGAGGAGGTATCCATATGATGGTGGATTCACTGTAGTAATAAATAGGATACAGCTTAACAAAAGCTGGGTGGTGCCCCATAACCCTATTGTGTTACATATTTTTATCGAACACATCATTGTGGAGTTATTTAACTCTGTCAAGTTTTCAAGTACATTTGTAAGTATGTGGACAATGGTAGTGACCAGGAGGCTTTGCCTTGGATGATGAGAAGAATGAGATGAAGTTGTATGAGAGTGGGCAATACATCAGCATCTCAGTGGCAGGTTAGAATATCATCATTTTCAATTCTTGAAAGGTATGTCACTGTTTTCATCTTTCTGTTCACCTTGAGAATGGTTAGCATATATAATTCGCATCTGACAATTTGTCTGGGAAACTTAGCAACCCTCCTTAGATAACGCTCTTAACTTTATTTGAGCTATTAATTATGACTTTTTTTGCAAAAACTTTACTATACTTTGAGGTTCCTTATTACTATGTTTAGAAAAATAGCAAATTTGCAAGAAGAAAGCAGGGTAAAGATGTTGATGGATGGCCAGGAGCAAAGAAGGATTATTCTCTTGGAAAAGTATATCAACCACCAAAACAACACTGAGTGTTATGATATCAGCCTCCTTCTTTATGAGCTTGAAGGCTCAACGTCCTTTTCAGAGCTTAAGACTGTGAATGGTGTCCTCTATCCCACATTCTACTCTAAATGCAAGGCATTAGGTTTGGTGGAGGATGACAAGAACTGGGACATTACTTTGGAGGAAGCTTCCCTATGCAATATCTCTTTTCAAGTTATAGGAGCACTTCACAGTGATGTTGGTGCTTTGTCAAATCTCCAATACTATGAGTCTTTGAGAGAAGTGCATTGACAGTCTCTTAGAAGAAATCACATGGCAGATATAGTAGGAGTTACAAGGCAGTGCCAGAAGGTGATAAATGCTGTATAAAAAATTCCTGGTGCTGATTGAAGATGCTGTGTTAACTTTAGGAGAACGTTAATTGACACAGTATGGCTTAACCAACAAGGTCTGGAGGAGCCTTAGATAACATTAACTATCTGAGGGAAACTATCTACAACATGAATTCATTGGAACAAATGCTTTTAGATAATGAGTGTTTATCAACAGATTAACAGCTTTCTATCTATCATCATGTCCTTATCAGAATTGATTCAGGTGCCAGGAAAGCTTTTTTGTATGCTCCTGGTGGTATTGAAATTATTTTAATCAACTTGCTCCTGTTAAATGTAAGGAGTAATCAAGGCATTTCCTTAGCTGTTGCATCCTCTAAAATTGCTACTACACTGTTGAAAGGAGTAAAGATGAACATGATGCCTTCAAGATGCCTTTCAACCTCATCTATACAGAGACACCCCTGTGAATAATCTCAAAACAAAGCAACATTGCCCATATACTTCATGACTGTAAGCCCATTGTTTGGGATGAGAGCATCATGTTTAAAAAAGGAATTAAGGCACTGAGCAATACCTTAAAAGATATCATGGGCAATGATAGAGTGATGGGGGGAGTCACTGTGCTACTGGCTGAAGAATACCAACAGACTTTACCAGTAGTGCCAATTGTCATGGTTAAATGACATGATAGTGGGGACCAACACTAAGGATAAGGCTGGGCGACAGGAGTTCCAGAAGGTGAAGCTTCAGGACCTCCATGACTTAGGCACACACTAGACCAACGCTGGGTACAAGCTAAATATGCCCAGTTTGGTATTAGTGAAGTGCAGAACGCCTAGCCCCTTTCGTCAGCCCAGTCATTAAAATGAATGGTATACTTGATTAACAATGATGACACTATTCAGTTGATTGTTGAACGGGGGTTCAAAACCCATTTTATTTATGAAACTATGCGTTCAGGTTAGATCCAACTTCATTTGATTACTTGAGTGAAGTCAGTTTTGGTGTATTCTACCAATTTGGATGGTAGTGTTTTCCTATTAGTGAATCAGTGCTTGGGCTCACTTCAGCAAACCTTAGTTCCCTGACAAAGTTTAAATGTGTTTTCCATGACCAACGTTCCTTGTTGATCAACTTTTCCAATAAATATCTTTCCATTTTATGTTTTATTTATGATATTTTGAACGATCCTGTGTGTGAACCTCTTTGAGGAGATCTCACGCTCCGTTAACCTGGCCATTTTAGATACAATCAAGCTAACTCCTAGTGCACCGTTGGTTCTCCCAGGTTTCCTCCAACCTGGGTCGCTTACCCCCTTCCTCTTTGTGCACCACGTCGCTTTTGGTGGGTTATTTATTATGAAAAGTGCACTTCTCAGATTAAGTTATTATTACTCCAGCATCCTCTACTGGGCTCTATTAACTTTGGCTCTAACGGCTAGTTTCCATGCATTGACCTTGTGCACCGTGCACTACCACGCTGGGAACAGTTGAGTTATAGACACTCTCCTTACATTAGTTGACCAACCCCTAAATTCTATGTGCACGAACTTTTCCATGTGAGACTTTTACAAATTGGAAATGGTGGGAGCCAGCTGTGCGCTTTGGCTGTGGTCAGCTGCACCACTGTTTCCTCTTTTTCCTGAAGGTTGGAGCAACTTAACATAATATGTTTGCCTCCAGCTGGAAAGTATCCACACTTCATGCTCATGCATGGTAGATACAGATGCTTTGAGGTCTGAAAGTCATTATTCCCCGATTTTCTACCAAGATTATCAATTTCAAATTAAATAAATGAGTTTTCTTTTGACATCATGTTCAGAAGATGCTGACAGCATTGGCACAGATGGGCCTGGGGGTGTTGGCCTTGGATAACGTCGGGCATTCCATTACAGTTAAGGGAATAGGGTCATTCACGTTTAAAAATGCGTTTTTATGATGATAATCTGATTAAACCTCTTAGCCATTTCTTTGCTTTTATGGCCTGGATGAGAACCCTATTTCAGTACATCAAATAACCCCTGAGAACCCTTGTTTGACCCCTACCATGATCTAGGGCACTCAGGAAGTGGATAATGAACTTCGTTTTAAATATGATAAAGTATATGCACCTGCAGAAGGCATGGTGGGGTATGTGGACTTAGTAGTAAGAGTGGCCAACTATCCCTTCCCCTTCTATGATTCCAAAACATACCCGATGGCGTGCTAGAGCCAAAGGAAGAATTTTCTAGTGAGGTGTTGGCGTTTTCTGCTTTCAATAAAGACCAGTTGGGGTATTTTCTACTGACTGCTATCCTGTCCTCCCCTTTAGGAAAATTCAACACTACTATTCTGGTGAATACTGGTGCCACTGAAAACTTTATGGACCAGAGCCTAGACGACTACCCTGGGCTGAATTACTTGCCTGGTGGTATGGTTAGGGAAGGGGCGTCCCAAGGTATTCCCACTCTGAAGGTCGTTGGGTCAGTGGACTATCAGGTTGGCACGTACCACTTGTCCAATCACTTCCAAGCTATCAAAATTCATGTACCCTATCATCTTGGGTGTGGAGTGGTGGCGGAAGTTTGACTTTAGAATCAACTTGAAAGAGAATACCCTATCCTTAACAGTAGATAAAGGACGCACCCTAGTTGTTCCTTTGTCTGAGGATGACGCTCAGGGTGACTTGCCCCACTGGCCCCACCTTCACACTCTTAGCCTTGCCTCTATTCTGAAGCCCACTGTGGTAGTTCCCCTACCTTCTTGTTTGGAGGTTTTGGAATCTTCCTTTGATATAGTTTCAGCTGATTCACTACAAGATCATTCCAAGTATGACAGTGATTTTAAACTCACTGTGGATTTGGTGCGTATTTCTTCTCCCATTTACCCCTTGACCATCCGGGAGAAAGAGGCGTTAGATATGTGGGTGAAGAAGCGGTTAGCCAAAGGCGCTATTTTTCATCGGACTTCTCTTGTTTTCTCCCCACTTCTCTTTGTTGAGAAAAATGATGGTACTCTACGCCTGTGCGTAGACTATGGGAACCTCAACAACGTTACTGTACTAAACCTCCATCCCATCCCTTTGGATTCATAGATTGCGCGCTATGTGGAGAAGGCGAAGGTCTTCTCCAAGCTGAATTGCCTCAATGCATTCAATCAGATCTGGATAAAGAAGGGCCAAAAGTGGTTAACCACATTCCGCACCAGAAAAGGAATTTTCCAATTTCAGGTCACGCCCTTTGGGCTTAAGAATGCCCCTGCCATCTTTCAACGCCGCATTGATGCTGCGTTGGGGGACTTGTTGGGGGTATGCGCGGTTGCCTACATGGATGATATCTTGGTGTTTTTCCCTGATCAGGAGTCCCATGCAGTACACCTTTGGCAAGTGGTGGAGAGGTTGAGGGCCGCCCGCCCTACACTAAAGATCAGTAAATATGAATTTTAAGCCCCAGGTCACTTTTATGGGCAACTTCATGTTTGACGAAAGACACATGATAGCTCCAGACAAGGAGAAGGCGATTTATAAGTGGCCCACCCCTACCTCAGTCAAGAAATTGAGGAGCTTTTTGGGGACATGTACGTTCTCAAGAAGTTCACACCCAATCTTTCTGAGGTGGCAGCTCCCTTATACAAGGCTACCAGTGCCAAGGTGCTTCAGTGGTCCCCCGTTTGGAGGATGCTTTTCAAGCAGTGAAGTGCACCATGTTGTCCACATCTGTTATTCACCATGTCGATCCTAAAAGGAGTTCATTGTGTCTACTGATGCCTCCAACTTTGCCATAGTGGCCACCTTTTTTACAAGTAGGCGAAGATGGGATAGTGCATCTAATGGATATTTTTCTAGGAAAATGCCTTTGCCAGAGTTCATTCACCATTTATGACAAGGAGTTACTGTCATTGGTGAAGGCGCTGACTTATCGGCGTCACCACTTGCATGGCTCATCCCAACCTTTCTAGGTACATACAGGCCACCGTACCTTGCTGTACTACCGCGCTCCTCATGTCCTAACCCCACAGCAGACCCGTCGGCATGAGACCCTTTCCCAATTTGCATTCTCTTATGAGTTCATCAAGGGCAAGGATAATGATTTGGTGGATGCTTTGAGCCGCAACCCTGCTTTAGCGCCCAATCCCAAGGAGGTAGAAGTCTATAACACACAATTAATGATTCTGCCAAATAAAATTGTGTCCCAATTTCTCTCTCCCCTAGACAGCGGGCCAGCGCTTGAACCTCTGGAAAATGCGGAGGAATATAGTATGTTCAGAAAGGTAGTCCTTTCTCAGCTGCTAGCAGCCGAATATACTATGATACTTGCTAAGAGCGCTTTGAATCAAGAGGATTTCTCCAGGGGCTATCATGTGAAGGATGAGATGGTGTGGTTTCAGGGGCGCCTATGGGTTCCTGCTGGACCACTGCGCCTGGAAATCATCTGGGACCATCATGATGGACTTCCCATTGGTCATCCTGAGAAGGCAAAGATCTTGGAGTTAATATGACGCATGTACAATTGGAAAGGCTTGCCTGCTCAGGTGGGGCGATATTGTAAAGAGTGCCTGATCTGCAATCAGATGAAGCCCAATTGGCAACCTTTAGCGGGGTTGTTGGTAGCAGTCCAAAAGGCTGAAGGGCCCTGGACTTCCCTATCAGTGGATTTCATTGTGGAATTACCTGTCTCTGGTGGTTATGATACCATCATGGTGGTGGTGGACCGTTTTAAGAAGTTCGCCCAATTTATTTCTTGCAGAATGACAATGACCGCGGCTGAGATGGCTAGGCTCTTCGTCAAACATGTGTTTGCACTCCATGGGGTTCCCCAAGAAATAATCAGTGACTGGGGACCCCAGTTTACCTCCGTCTTTTGGGAAGATTTTTGTAAGACTCTTCAGATTTGCCCCTGCCGTTCAACTGCCTATCGCCCCCAATCAGATGGGCAGACTGAACGAGTGAATTAGTTCTTATAACAGTTTCTGCATTGTTAAACCGCCGCAGATCATTCAGATTGGGTTTTTCACCTCCCTATGGCCCAATTTAGTTACAACAACACTTTGCATTCTTCTATCGGTTGTTCCCCTTTTTCGCCAACCATGGCTTTAACCCCGCCTTTAACATGGAACCCCCAGCTGTGTTTCTAAGGTTAAAGAGGTGGTGGACTTTGCCAAGACTATCAAGAAGGTCCACCGGGGGGTTTTCACAAGTTTGGAGGTGACAATGCAAGTTTATAAGGAGAACTCTGATGGTAAGCACTGAGTGGGTCCAGCATATAAGGAAGGGGATCTCGTGATTCTTGATGCTCGTAACATCCTTATCAAGCAGCCATGCAAGAAGATGGGACCAAAGAGGATTGGTTCTTACCGCGTTGTTAGAAAGGTGGGCCATGCCTCATACCAGTTAAATCTTCCTTCTTCGTTTTTATCTTCTCTGTCTTTCATGAGAGCAAATTGACGTTGTTTGAGGGCCCCCCACCAGAGACTCCTGAGGCCTATCTCGTGGATGGGGCGCCAGAGTTGGAAGTGGAAGAAATAGTTGCCTCCCGCCGTGTTAAAAGAAGATTTGAGTACCTGGTATCCTGGAAGGGTTTTAATGCTGCAGAGAACAGTTGGGTTCCAGCTTGAACTGTGTGCATGCCCAAGATCTTATTGAAGCCTTCCACAAGCGTTTCCCCCAGGCTGCTGGATCTCAACTTAAACTAACCGTTGCCACCATGAAGTTGTCCCCAGCCCACAAGAACTTTTCCCTTGTGCAAGCCCCTGGAGGGGGGTTGAGCCCCATTGGGAGGAGAGAGTAATGTCATGGTTAAAAGACAACATAGTGAGGACCAACCCCAAGGATAAGGCTGGGTGACAGGAGGCCCAGAAGGTGAAGCTTCAGGCCTTCTGACCTCAGGCACACACTATACCAACACTGGGTATGAGCTAAATATGCATAGGTTGGTATTAGTATAGTGCAGAACGCCTAGCCACTTTCGTCATCCCAGTCATTAAAATGAATGGTATATTTGATTAACAATGATGGTACTATTCGGTTGATTGAGAAATGATGGTTCAAAACTTGTTCCATTTATGAAACTATGCGTTTAGGTCAGATACAAATTCAATTGATTTACTCAAGTGAAGTCAGTTTTGGTGTATTCTACCAATTTGTATGGTACTGTTGCCTATTAGTGAATCAGTGCTTGGGCTCACTTCAGCAAACCCTAGTTCCCTGACAAAGTTATAATGTGTTTTCCATGACCAACATTCCTTGTTGGTCGACTTTCCCAATAAACATTTTTTCCGCTTTACATTTTATTCATGATATTTCAAACAATCCTGTGCATGACTCACTTCAAGGAATCTCATGCTCAATTAACCTGGTCATTTTTACTACAATCAAGCTATCCCCTAGTGCACCGTTGGTTTGCCCAGGTTCCCTTCAACCTGGGTCACTTACCCCCTTCCTCTTTGTGCACTGCGTCACTTTTGGTGGGTTATTATAAAAATTGCACTTCTCAGATTAAGTTGTTACTGCTCCATAACCCTCTGCTGGGATCATAACTTTTGTACTAACGGCTAGTTCCCTGGCATTGTCCTTGTGCACCGTGCACTACCACGCTGGGAACAGGAGAGCTATAGACACTATCCTTACACCAATGTGATCTAAAGCTGATGATGTTAAGGCATGCATAGGCATCATTACTATGGCCACTCATCCAGAAACTCTATCTCAGGAAGAACCTGAGAGTCTACTTGAGAGGTGGTATTTCTTCTGGGAGATTCTCCAAATTTTTACTCAAATTTGGGGATGGAGAGTATCCCAAATCCAAGAGAAATGCGACTATCCCTGAAGACTTAGTCTCATTGTGCAGGACTCTTGTAGACCTCAAAGCAAGTATATACCCTGATATCAATAAAATTAAGGAGAAGTCAATGGACTGGCTGTGTGAGCGAGCTATCCTGATCATCAAGAATGATAAGGATGCTATCATTTATGACATTCTACTGAACTCATTTTTGAGGGACAGAAATGTAGTAAAGTTCTGTAGATTCAGAATTTAAACATATGACGGGGTCCACTATCATGTGGAGCTCATCAACATCCTCAACCTTCCTTGCATCTCACACACATAAGCTTCTTCTCAAAAGTGAGGGCTCCAATGATGTTGCAACAAAACCTTGACCCACCAAAACTCTGCAATGTCACAAGACTTCAAGGAAAGGCTCTACACAGGAATGTCATTGAGGCCACAGTGTTCACTGGCTGTGGTAAAGGGAAAACAGAGTTCATACTACGCATATCGCTCATACCATCAGGGTACCCATTTAATTTTAAGATTCTGCAGTTACCCCTTAAGGCCTGCTTCACTATAACATCAACAAGTCTAGGGACAGTCACTGAAGGTATCAGGGATTGACTTGAGGGAGGATTGCTTCTCACATGGGCAGTTATATGTAGCCTGCTTCAGAGTGAGTTCACCCAAAATCCTGGTGATCCTAGCGCGTGAGGAGAGAACCACCTATATGGTCTACAAATAGGTCCTAAAGTAAAGAAATTTTTTGTGGATAAATCACCCTAACCTTCTACCTTTTTTATTTTTTTCATAATGTGTTATATATTATTTTGACCTTATTTTTGTGCATTGAAAAGCTTTGCTTTATTCAAACTAATTTTTCTATATTTTTTTAAAAAATTTGCAAACATTTTTGTGATGCACAGGTAATATTTTATTATATCATCAAACTAATTAAAGAAGAGTAATAATCAATAAAACAAAAAGATGTTATGCTTAAATCACTTTGTCAATTGAATTTAAAATTTTAAAAAGTTTTAACTCCAACAGCCTTTTTGCTATTTTCAAGCCTAGTCTATGTTGACTAGATCAACGCCTGATTCCCCACATGGAGCAGCGGTGTGTCGCCTCCTGGCGTTTATTGGCTGCTACCAAAATGCCCTAGGGCTGGCTCAGATAGCCCTAAAAATAATTCAGGATGCTATGTCCCACCTTGGCACCTATCTCACCACCTCAACACTCCCGGTCAATGCTCAGAAGCCCTTGTGTTCCCTCAAAGAAACCTGAATTTCATTCTTCAGGTCAAGTATGGGAACCTCTCCCCCTATGTAAGCGCGGCCATCATTGAGATGGCCAAGACGGTTTACAGACCTACCAGTTTCATTGATTTCCTCCCCTTCAAGGGGTACTTTAATATTGGCTTCTCGTGTGAAGATCACACTATGATGGCAGCACAGCTGCCTTTAATTTAAAAGGATAATCCAATACCAATGATCAGAACTTGCTTGCTGGATGAGGCCACACTGGTGTCTAGTTTGCAGCTTGCCTTCCCACTTCACCCCAAACGCCTCCACCGTGAGCTCATGAAGGGCTTGGCTGCCTACAGTGCTGACCCCATGCTGCAGTTTGTGGTTCCAAATGGCGTCAATCGTCTCACTGGACCTCACATGTTCATGATGATCTGCCCCTTCTGTTGCAACACAAACCTTGTGATATCCCCCTGCCGTGAACAGATCCACCCTTGATTATCCTTTCTGGGCATGCGTCAAAAATAGCCACACCATTTGCCCCTCATATTTTGCTCTTAACCATCTAAAGTGCAAGTGACCAGCACTTTCCACCAAAGCTGCTTCCGCTGCTCCTCTCTCTGGCATAAGCCCCATTTTATGATATAACTGAATTTTTTGCTTGGGGATCAGTTCTCCATCCCCTTCCCTGACTGCCACAGGTGCTGATCCCACCGCTTCACCCACTCAAAGTTTGACCACCAGAACCATCCATGAGCAGATGGCTGCTCAAGCGCCAGCAGAATTGCTGTGGTTCACTGTGCCTGGCCAATCAGCAACTTTCTCCACATCAACTCCTGTTGCCGGCCCAGCACTGGTCACTTCAAATCCTTTTGAGTCTCTTGAATGGATTCATGATGCTGAATGCCCCTACAGAATTAATTCTGATTTTGACTGGTAATAATTCTTTACACGACCCACCAATTTGACTCCCCACCGCCATTTCCATCCTTGCAATGTCTTCCCAACTTACAAAAATATTTATCAAAAGGCTGTTAATGCAGCTAATGCCACAACAACTCCATCCTCTTCCAAGCCCTCCATACGTTTAATGGGTCACTTTGTGAGGGTTTTCCTATATATAACTTCCCTGTAGACTTCCCTGAGGAGACCAAAGTTGATATTGAAGAACTAGCTTTTGCAGATGGCTGAATGTGTGTTGATGTGGAGAGATCTTCACTTAATGAACCCAACTACCCACAAATTCACCAATGCATTAATTTATTCAATTGTGTGTCTGATCTTATAACCTTTGCCAAATTTTAACTCACCCAATATGTAAAGGCGATGCACACCGCTGGCCTAATTGATGATGACAACCTCACCTCTTTCTCCTTCTGCTACACATTGCTGATGCTCCGTTCTCCTTTTGTCTTCCTTAGCCCACCACCTGAAGCTGGCACCAGATGAAATTCCACCCAACCCCTCTTCCCCTTCTAGAATGGATGCTAAGCTAACACCTTAGCATCATGGTAAAAAACTTTTTATCTAACTATCCCTTTGTTTAGCACCATTTGAATAAAGATTCATGGAGGACCCCCTCTTGGGTTGGGCACCATTAGTACTAAAAAAATGTTATACACCCAGTAGTTATTTTAATTGATCTATATATAACAAGTAGGCTTTACTTTTGATATATTTAAATCAACTTATTATAAATAATTAAGTAATTTAAGAGTGTAGCTTTAATTTCCAGTACAATCAAATTAAGGCAATCAAAGCTACATATAATCCTGTTACAAGGAAAAACAACTAGTACTAAGATTTCTTATTTTATATTTAGGCTATATACAAAGCTCAGGCAGCGCTGGGTAACTTAAGCTAGTCTAGAATGAATTGTCCTTTAATCACCTTCGGCATTAAAGCTAGATTTATCAAAGCCCATGCCTAACTATTAATAGAATATAAAATTGTTTATTTGAGGTAAGTATGAATTACAAAAGTAATTAATTAATATAGAGATTGTTGGGAAACTTTTCTTTCACGTTGCAATTACTAATTGAAACCAATTTGATTCAAAACTAGGTAAGTTTTATAATCAACATGAGGATATGAGTGTTCATTTAACATTGGATAAAGGTTGGGTGAGCGTAGTAAAGGGCACAGGTCAATATTAGCACCATCAAAAGTTTATAAATGCTCTTATGACACTGGTGGTCAAGATAAAACCAAGAAAAAAGCAGTGAATTTTTGCCAGAGATTTTAGCCTGGCAAGAAAAATAAAACCAGTTCATAAAAACCCTGAATTCTTAACCCCTGTCATCAGTTGAAAATGGGGTTTGAGTTTTCTGGATAATAAATACAAGCACTTTGGGAAAGGTTTTGTGGTGATGTGCACATCCACTTTCCAGCTGCAGTATATGTTGCACCACACTCTATGACCTGCGGATGTTAGATCTCAGGTTTGAATCAGCGCAGCAGTGGATGACAATGCACAGGTGCACGTGGTAGTTGATCTCTCAGATGGTTAATGGGTGGTTGAAATGAAGCGCACGCATTGGACTAAATCCAGCCAATTATTTATTACTTTTGACTTCCTCCTTACAACGATGAAGAGTGCAGTGCTGGAGCACCACCTCTCAGCTAGGCTTAAGAACTATGAGGAACTTCACTCTTTAGAAAAACAGCAATTCATGCTTATGCTGGAGCTGTACATGGGAAAAGTGATCACAGTGATTACCCCATCCACGGTCATTGCAGAAGACTTAATCTAAATTCCTTACACTACTGTTTTAAATATTTGATGGGCAGAATTCCCACCAATTCCGCATTAAGATGGATAGCACGTCCCCTATCTGCACCTTTTGTTGTGATTTTGGCCATAATACGCACACCTTCCCTTCCAAGGAGGTCAACACTCAAAACGAAATCCTCCCCAACACAATGGGAAGCACTGACTCCCATTAAAAGTCGCCATTGACACTGACGCTGCCTTCCCATGGGGTGCACAGGGGTGTTACATTCAGGCAAAACCTGTGTCCCCACAAGAGCACAAAAAAGCCAAACAGGCCTGTAGAGCAGCGGCCAAGGAAGTGGCGTCAGAAGCGTCTGTGAATCTGCCTGACCAGACCAAATCTGACATCAAGTCATTCACAGCGGAAGTGGCTCAAGAATCTGCTCACCAATCAGATTGGGCCCACCAACCTGCAGAACAAATGTTCAAGTCAGATTCACCCATGCAAAGTTACTATGCATCAATCAAAATGATTCCCCCAACCCAATCCCCCAAAAGTTTTTGTCAACCTCTAATGGTGCAACGCAGGAGCCCATCAAACTGAAAAGTTGACCTAAATCAAAAATCCTAAAACTGATACTACAACCAAAGTGAAGGATAACCTCAAGGACTTGTACACTCAGCCTATAATGAGGATTGAGCCAAATCTTCTGAAACAGCGGTTTAGGAAGGAAAAGAGTGCCATTTCCATTGCACCTAAGGTGCAATGGGGGATCCTTCACAATAGAGACTTTGAACATTGCTGGACTCAAAGCCCGCTGTCCCAGGCTAGGAAACTAAGTTTTTTAATAAATAGTTTACCTGTGGACATCCTGGCCATTCAAGAATCCCACTGTCCACACGGTGCCAAGGACACATGGGAAACCATGCTCCTCCCCTCTCTTTCCTTTTGGTCACCACATTGTGGGGTTCTTATATGCATCACCTGTAGCTTTAAATTTATATCCAAAAACTTTAATATCTCAATGGTTATATGCTGGTCATGTCCCTCTCATAGGATGATGAAGTGCATACAATTTTTAATATTTATGCTCTGACCTGTGCGCGGGCTTGCCAGGAATTCCTCACAGCTGTTACTTCCCTCCCACTCCAACCTAATCCATTTGTGGTGGGCGACCTGAACTGCTGGGCCAACTTGGCCACCGACTGCTGGCCTTCATTGCCTACCCCTCACGGGGGCACATTGAACTACACGTTCTAAAAGCTACCTTGGGGCTATTTGGTACCCTCCCCAAACATGCACCGTTGTTTTCCAACATGTTAGCCCCCATGTGTACAACGGTCAGCTGAGTTCTATGTCCTGCATTGACTTTATTCATGTCCCGTTGAACTTTCACCCCCAGATTGTGCACTTTATGACAACAAAAATCAATTTCTCAGACCACAGGATGGTGTCGCTTTCCTTCACTTTATCAAACCCAGTGGCACAGGCATCAAAGTGGTGCAAACTTCGTCCATCCAAGATTGCATTGCCCAGGTTTTCCTCATGGGTGGACACCATGACTTTGGCACTGTGGTTCACCAATACGTTCTGTGCAGACCCACTTTCTACCTGGTCAACCTTTAAATTGAACACCATCCTTCAGGCATGCCACCTCTCATTGCGTTTCTCACAGGCTGCCGCAGCAGTCATTAAGTGCACACTTGCAGAAGTGGACTTCCTGGAGTCTAAGATCCCTGATGCAGGCTACAGCCAAGCTTGAGTTTGTAAGTGGGCAGAAGTATCTACTCATCTCAAAGCACTGGTAAGGCAACACAAAAATCGCGTTTATGTTCAGTTCAAGGCAAAAATATTATAGCAGGTGACATGTGCTCCTCCTACTTTTTTCACAAATTCTTTGTGCCATAAAAGAGCATTCCTGCACACAGGTGAGGCAGCCAGAACACTCCATCACAGAAACTCCAGTCAAAGTGGCAGTCAAAGTTCAAAACTTTTACTCCAAATTGTATTAATCCAATCGAGTTAAACCAGCCAAAATTGATGAATTTCTCAATGGCGCACATATCTAAACTGTTTCCCAATGCCCAGATTTGATGAATTTAATTACTCAGGCCGAACTCTGGTATGCTGTTTGCAGTGCACTGCACAGGATGTGCCCAGGTTCAGATGGGATTCCCTAAGATTTTTATAAGATATTTTTAATTATTTCTCCTCTTTGTTGCTTGCCTCAAAGTGAAGTGTCTGTTAGAAATTCGCCTCTTTTATGGGGGCTAGGAGGCCTACATTCTAACGCTATATAAGAAATGGAATAAGCTGGACTTGGCAAACTGGAACCCTATATCACTTTCTTATACAGATACTAAGTTATTTGAAAATTATGGCCAACCACCTAGGGAAAGTTGCCACTGATATAATCTCCTCTGAGCAATTCGGTTTTATCCCCAAGCTGTCAATATGGGACAACATACAAACTGTAGCCAACGTCTGCCAATCCACGGCTACTGGGGGACTTGTGTTCTTAGACCACCAGAAAGTTTATGATAGGGTCAACTTGGATTACCTCAAAGCCTGCCTCCACAAATTCCACCTCCCCTACCAGTTCATTAATTTAGTGTTGTTACTCATGGAGCCTTCCACGATGGCTATGTGTGGCCCAGGTTTCCTCATTGAAGTGGCTCACCCTAAAAGGGGTCTCCAACAAGGTGACCTTTTAAGCTAAATCTTATACAACTTCAGCCCTGACCAACTTTTACACATTGTGAATGCTCACCTTGCTGGTGTCCATGTGCAAGGCCAAGCACCTGTTAGGATGCTGGCATTCACTGATGATTGTGTGGTTGGGGTGTTGTACAATCATGATGCATGAGTGCAGAAGGCAACTATCCAGGATTACTCTAGGGTCAGTAACGCCGCCCTTAATGCATCTAAAACCAAAAGCATTCACCTTGGCCGGTACAAAGCAGGTAATCACCAGCGCACCATAGTCGGCCTGCTTTAGCGGCTATCTCTCTGATTACTTTCCCCAGAACTCACATACCACCCTACTTGTACTTCCTTTTATGCCAAGGCCCACTGCTGGTCCAAAACACCATTTTGGAGTGTGGCTGGAGGCAGAAAGGTTCTTCTCATTGGTAATGGAGCACTACATCCTAGACAATTTCAAAAAGTGTAACGTTTCTCTAAGAGCACACCAGACTACCCTCCCAGATTGGGTTGTTCTTGCCTACTCTATGCTCCTGTCCAAACTCTGGTTTTTAGCTCATACCATCGCCTTTTCCCCCTTTTCTTTCAACTCTTTATATGCCCTCCTACAATGGTGGTTTTGGCTAGACCGCCCTTGTCAAAACTGGGCTCCAAAGGCCCAGTCCACCACCAGCCCTACACCACTCACCCCCATATGTGGCCATACCAACTATAATTGGTCCTGTCCAATTGGACGGCCTTGCCAGGCACGCCGTTCTGAAGTGTGGTGCACCAGCCTCTGTTGCATTGGACCCCAGGCAGAGGTCCCTCCCAAAACCTCTATCTGATCACAGGGTCAACAGGCCAAGGTGCGGCTAACTGGCCTCTGTCGCATTGGGCCACTCTGGCTCCCTGCTAGCCAGGGCAAGACCTCTCTAAAAAGGAGCTCGGCACATCCACCCCCTTTCCCTGGAGCACCGCCATCACTGGCCAACAACTTGCACTAAATAAATTTAATTAAATAAAACAAATTAGAAAATTGCAGCCTTTATTGGAAGAAGTGAACTCAAAGTTGGAATAGAATTCCAAAGTGAGGGCCCATCAGGGCTTGAACTCGCTTTGAAATACTTCCAAAAAAGGCTAGAAGAATTGTGGGTAATGAGGGGCGCAAATGCCTCCAGAATTAATGGAAACCAGGCAACTTGGCGGAGAAATGGAGGGGAACCTCAGAACAAACAACCAATCAAATGAACTAATTTAATTTAATTTATTCCGTTATTGATCTGAATAGTAAAATCCTACTCGGAATAACAGAATTGCAACTATTGATACACACAAATAAAATAATTCCCAACCTTATGGGATTTATGTGCAATCACGATCATTACAGCCCTCCCCAGTGTGCACCTGGATGTCATGTTTGGCCCTCGCCATAGTGGTGGTATGGGCCTGCTCAACTTTGAGAACCATGCCTCCAAGCTACTTGGCACAGGGATCACTGCAGTCACCAACCCCAAAATCTCAGACCAGCACTGGTCACATGTGGCCTGCTCCAATTTTACCTGTGTCCTTTGACTCTGCAATCCTACCCACCCCTAATCTCTACTTAACTATCTGGCCTCTCATCCCTCTGCCATGGGCCTGCATGGGACATCACCCCACTTTAAATGTATTCTCTTCTCTATTGCAGCGCTGAGTGGAGAATCAGCATCAGTGGTCACACCACTTAGAGGGGTCGCCCTATTCCCCATTTCAAACAAGAAGTCCGTGAGCAAGCTGTTTTGAATAACCTGGTACCCCAGTGTCCCTCCCAACTTTCCTGTGTGGACTACCTTGACAAGCTAGACATCCCATACTCTCTGTAGATCCAGAAGGACATTTGGCAGTACACACATCATCCTCTGTTACAACCCCAGATTTGCACCCATGTGTGGAAATGCCTGATAAAAGTGTACTGCACTGCTGAGTAGTACAATGCCTCTCAATATTCATGCATTGTGTGTGGTCAATATGGGTCCATAGTCTATTGCTTGGAAGATTGCCACCATCACAGGCAATCTTGTGGGACGTTATGCTCCTTTTTTGCCAGGAGCATGAGCAGGCTTTCAGCCTGTCTAAGAACATCTTCGCCTTTTACATGACCTCCCCTATCCACCTTTCACTCCACGCCTTAATTATTGCAATAGCTCTATGGACAATCCACTCTATTGTCTTTGATGCACTTTCTGGCACTAACCCCCACCCTCTGTAAATCTGTGCGTCACTTTCACTATCACCTTATGGATCACTTCCAGGCTTGGATGTTTGGTCACCTGCCATCCCACCTCCTCCAGTTGGTGATATCCTGGTTCCCCATCTGGTTCCTCTCATCAGACCCTTTCCTTCACTCATGTTCAGTTTTGGCACATGCCTCACCTAACACTCCCACTCTTCCTTCCACTGGCAGTTCTGCTGGCAACAGAAGGTATCTTTGGCTCTTCTGAGGGCCCTATGTTCCTTGGTGTTTTGTAGTTGGTGTTTAGTGGAAGTTCCCATCCCATGGTTAGCCTTCCCCAAAATAAAATTTAGATTTTATTCTGAGATTGTACTTCATTGATATAGGGTTCAGATTATGAGCCATCAATTTTAGTTTGGGCTGTTATCAAAGTATTGAAATGGTATTTAAAATTTAGAGCTATGGGGTAAGAGTTGATACTGATAGCTTGTATGTATTATGTTAGATGTTATTTTGAGTTTTCCCTATTAAAGTTTTACTAACGTTTAGGGTTAACAAGTATGAAGACCTATGTTAAGAAAGATATATGAGATAGTATTAGTTTGCCTTACAACAATCATTTCTTTAGCCAGTGATATCTGCCTTTTATCTAATGTTTTAGTGGCGTAATTTATATCAGGGAATATTAGTGTGGCGCCTGGATAACTTGAGAGAAAATTGGGTGGAAGGTAAATGTGGTAGAGTACTATAATCATGACATGTGTCATAAACTGTGAATAACTAATTTTACTAGCCTTAAATTGAATGAATTAGTGAATAATGAGGTATGATAAGCTTAAATTCTGATTATTAGAGAGATTATATATTGGTTAATATAGGGTTTATTAAATTTATAGGATGAGAAGGTATAAATTCTGAAATTCATAATAAGGTAGTACTTATTTAATCTAGTCAATTTTTTCATAGCTTATTTGTTTACGATGAGTATCTGTTTAAAACCAGCTTGAGTTGTTTTAATAATTTATCCCAGGTTACACATTCCAAAATATTTTTTAGGATAAAAATTAAATATGGGCCACTGTAGCATCATTACATCCTATGTGAATAGCATCTCGCTTACCTGTGGCAGTAAAACTCTATAGAGTCAATTGGACTATAAACTATATAAGATTTTTTTACTTAGTATCATAAGGAGATTACTACACAGCCACAGGATACAATGCTGCACACGATGCAGATGTACATAGCTTGTATTGATAAGTAGAATTATCAGATATGAGCTAGGTCTAATATGAATCAAATTAATAGTCCCAATAATCCATAATATTTTTTTATTTGAGGTGGGCTGACCTTGGGGCAAATATACTGCACCAATAGGGAGTAGGGAGCGAAAATATAGGAGTGGACAAACCCCAAGTACTGGGGATAAAACCTTCCTGTGCATGTTCTGATAGGCCAGGATTATATGATCTAACTTCACTGATTTGTTTGGTCAGACCATAATAATACTTAATGTTACACTGATACAAATATAAATAATATGTATTGATAAGTAAGGATGTCAGATATGAGCTTGGTTTAATATGAATTAATTTAATAATCCCAACAAAATATAATGTTGCACTGATACAAATGTGACTAATCTGTATTTATGGGTAGGGATGACATTTATGACTTAGGGTTAATAATCAAATTAATCCCAGAGTCGAGGTATGGCATCGGCAACGAAGCGGGCCAAGTTATAGTTGGGAACGGTGCTGGGGTGGTACAGGTCAAAGCGAAGATGGTTCTGGGGATCGGTACAGTGGGACTTGGTGTTCTGGTTGTAACACGGGACATCAGTTTTGGCCCAGATTTCGGGATCGGCGGTAGAGGGTGCTACCGCAGCCATTGATTGGTAGAATTGTAATGGGTCCAGGGTTCTAAGCATAAGGTTGGGGTGGGCGGCCTGTAATTTTTTCACAACAGCGGAAACTTCCTTGTTGAACCCCAGGTTGGCAAAGTATTCGGTGGGGGTGAGGATGACTAAATAGTCCTTGATTTCCCCAAATTCTATCAATCGCTTTAAATTTTTCTCCATATCGGAGGCAACCTTTTTTGCCGTGATGCCAAACCCATTCAAATCGTTGCCCACGAACGAGATCAGCGCCAGTGGGCTAAGGCCACTATCCTTAGGGAAGGTGTCGTTCATGTACAGCTTCACCTGCCCAGCGAAATCTGGAATGGTACCTACAATTTAATTACTAGCCTTATGCAATAGTACCTGCATTGATATAGTTCTCGTTACTAATCACCGACCCACCGTAGGCGATGTTTTTCAGGTTGAGGCCTTGCATGGCTATAAGGTAATCTGGCCACATGGGACCATTCGATTCACGCCCCTTCCAATACACCTTAGGGTCAGGATCCGTGTACTTGCTGAGTCTGAAGTAGTTGCCAAAGTCACACGTGCTATCCCCAAACATGTACACGTTCTTGAAGGGGAACGGCTCCTCACTAGGTTCAAACAGATCAAGGATGGTATCTGGCTGACTCTGGTCAAATCCCGAAGGAAGCTCATACCATACATCCGCCACATCTCGCTTCACCACCATCGAAAGAGCCACTTGTACGATCAATAGATATCGCATGGTTATGGCTTACCAATTATCTTCACAATAATTTATACCATTCCTCAACTACTCTAGTTTTATTTACAACCCCTAATATTTATTGGTTCCCTTCCAGTATAGGTTATCAACCATATCATGTTAATTCATCCACACTACAATACTCCTAAATAAATCAATCGACTATAATCTGCTCATTATCTTTTGACGAATTGATTCCTAATTTAGAGAAATACCTTACCTACACCACCCTCACTAAACTATAAAACTCTCGAATATAACTTACAGTTAATTTATGCGACGTATGAATTACCGAATCCCAAGATAGATTGGGTATAAATTAGAAGACTACAAGTTATAGTTCTAAACTTTCTACATGTTGAGTTCAAATTATCCCAAGTTTAATCCAGACCGAATAAACTTTAATCAAGGCTGATGGATTAAAATCGGTTCCATTACCACCTCAGATCAGTTTAAGCACAATTTGGGTTGATGGATTAAGCTTTATTAAACGACTCAAATCATCTTAAACTCCCTCGGCTAAAAATCAGGCAATGGCCAGCCTTAAAGTTAGGAATCTACTTAATAAACACGTTCATTAGGGTACTGACTAACACCTGAAACCTTCGAGTCTGATAGGTTCAATCTATTTGGGCGAGTGGGTGAGAATTGGCAAATTTTAGCTAATAGTTCTCTAAATTGCTCACCTGAAACTAATCGAGTCGATAGGTTCAATCTATTTGGGTGAGTGGGTGAGAATTGGCGAATATTATCGAATAAATTACCAAATTGCTCACTCGAAACTAAACAAAAATCAGTGTTGGAGTTTTAAGTAAATTATTATAACTAGCCGATTTACCCGTACTTCGCTAGGGTGACTAAAATTTCAATTTTCAATTTATTAAGTTAGAATTTATATTATAGATAAACAAAGCCACTCAGCCAAATCTAATTGCTCAATCGAATCAACCAAAAACCACTCAGGTAAACCTAAGTGAACTTATCAAAACAATCAATAACTAATCACCCCTCAAAACTAAACTGTGTCCTATCAATTCGTACAAAAGCCATCAACCACTCGGCCAAACAAAATAAACCTATCGAATCAATCAAATAACACCAAACTGCTACCTAAAACATCTCTTTATACTTAAAATCATTAGTATGTGACTGTCGGCAAGAAGGGTCCCATGGTCCCCTTGCCTCGAATAAATGAGTATGTGATACCTTCCAAACTACCAAAAATAACTTCTACTTAACTTCCCAAAAGTATTTATTAATTAGGTGAACCAAATTAGGCAGGTTTTTAAAATATTTAAACCTAACATCCAGATACCCATGCTTCAATATGGTATTTAGTTTATCAGATGATAAGCTCACATTGTAGCCTATAGGCTGTGCCAGCACTACTCTCAAGCCACTCGGACTAATAGCTTCGCTGTTGCCCTCGTAGCTGGTGAGCTTATTATCCTAACTACTTAATCTACTTACTGATTTTTGTTGAGTTTCAGGTGAGCAATTTGGTGAATTATTAGATAATATTCGCCAATTCTCACCCACTCACCCAGATAGATTGAACCCATCAGACTCGGAGGTTTCAGATGTCAGCCAGTCAGTCAATACGTCAGCAAAATTTTTTTAAGTAGATTATTAAGTAAATTTAGGATAACTAGCTCACCAGCCCGAGGGCAACAGCGGAGCTGTTAATCCGAGTGGCTCGAGAGTAGTACTGGCACAGCCTTTAGGCTGTCAGTATAAGCTTATAAATGAACCCAAGCGACGGCAAATAACTCCACTTGTCTCTTGATAAATCAGATTAAAGGTGCAAACCATCATGTCTCAATTATTAACCGAGGCTCATAACTTTTTGGCCCTATAATTATATTTTCAAACCCACCCTTAAAATTCAAAAAACTCGAAATCGATTTAAAGGGTTTATCAAAATTTCTACCTTACCCAGTTTGACTATTCAACCAACCCCCGATGATTTTATTATAGTCGAACGGGGTAAGAATTCGAGTTTTGACTTGGCTAATAACGTTCAGGGTAATCGGATCCTTAACCCTTTCAATGATTTTCAAAAAAATCCTCAGTTTTTTAGCCCTTAAAATTGGCAAAAATTTCTTAGCCAATGTTTACACTATTTAACCGACTTTAGAAAGAAGAATGCTCTCAATTTGACCTATATATATATATATATTTGTCTTTATTTCTATATTTGTTCATGTACAACTCTAAAACTAATGGACCAATTTAGATGAGCTTCCATTCAAAAAAAGAGGATGCTCCAACATAGGTCCCATTTTACTTTGTAAGGATTTTTTTATAAACTCCATACTTTATTCAAAAATTAAATTAGATGAAAAGGTGCTTCTCTTTATGCTCAAGTTCACTTTCAAATGATTTAATTAAGAATAGTTTAATTTACCACTGCTAGGAGCTTTTCTTTCCTGTAACAATCACTTTAGTTACTACAATTCAATTTGAACAGCAATTTTTGATAATCACATAGGAGAGATGGGCAATTTTAATAATAAATCTAATACAACCTGGGTGAGCATCACATCTATAGGTGCACAAAATGGTGTACCCAAGGGCAAGAAATGCCCTGGAGGGGGACCAGGAACCCAAGCCACCAAGAAACCACAAACTCAGACACCATCCAGGTTTATGGTATTTACTATAAAACAAGATCAATATATGTATATCCAATATAACCAACCTCTTTCAAAGGTGGAACATGGGCTCTGACTCTTCCTTGGGGATGAGTCCCTAACCCTGTGGGAGAAAATATGAAAGGCACAGCCCTCCCTTTTCTACCATGCAGTATATGTCACCACCAACAACATGGGCCACAGCTGGATCAATATTGGTTTTGAAACAGCCAAAGAAGCAGATGCTGCAGCAAAAGTCTGCATCAAAATTGCCCTTCCTGAAGGCAAAAATAGTGCATATTATGCACACCAGATGGAACAAAGTAAAAACTTTGTTCATCTCCTTTGACTTGCTCCCTACCAACCTTCCTTGTAAGGTAATCAAGGAGGAGCTCCACAAAGGGCTTATAGCCTATGGAGAAATTATGCAACTTGAATTACAACAATTTTTCCTGATGCCAACCCTGTGCACAGGCAAAGCTATTGCCATGATCAACTCATTCCCCAAAGTGGAAGATGACTTATCAAGAATCCCCTGCACAGCAGATTTTCACTTTGTGGATGGGGGATAGTCATCCACATTCTGAGTTACACCATAACGTGCACCACCTATATGCAACCACTGCAGTTCATTGGGACACAAGGAACACGCATGCCCCATGAAGGAGGGCTTAATGGAAGCAGACTACTGTGAGGAAGCCATGGATAAAAGTAATGAAAACTTTGCCAGAATGACCAATGGCCACCACCCATTCCGCTGGGGTGAAGATGGACTTTACTCCATCGTGGACCCAGTTACATATAAACAATACAAAGTGGTATAAAAAGTCCACAAGCAAGAAGTGGCTGAGGCGGCAGCGCATGTGGAATCATCCATTGACCCTGGACAAATTCAGGAGGACATTTTGGATATATGATGAGCCAACCAATCAGAATAATATGCACAGGTTGAAAATTTTCACAGCAACTCAACTGAGCCACCAAGCGACATCAATCATGCATAATTTGAGGAACAATTTAGCTGCAATATGGGCAAAAATGTGGTGCACAATTCTCCAAATTTGAACCCCAAAATTACAGAACCCAATCAGTACCCCGCATTAAACCATCATGAGACACGTGCATAAAAAGATAATGCAAATTCCAAAAAACTGCAATTCCCACAAAAAATTGGGTCAGATCAAGGGAACTAACATTGTCACTAGGAGAGTTGGAGTACAGATGTGGAGCATGGCCAAAATGAGCCATGGTGGGTTAGGGCCAGAGGGCCCTCCCAACCACTCCTGAGGCGCTGCAGACACCTCAGTGTCAATAGGGATGCTAAACATTGTGGGAGTCAGGGATCAAATGTCCTGAGCCAAAGAGCTGGACTTCCTGCAAAAACCCCTTGTAGATATCTTGGCCATCCAAGAAACCCACTGTCTACAAGGGGAAGAAGGATCCTGGTCAGCCAGGGTCTCACCATCACAATTGGTATGGACGTCTCACTGTGGGGCGATCATCCAAAATAACAAAAAATTAAAAATTACAAACTCCTCATCATACTATCTTTGCTGTGTCCTGGTAGCAACGATCATATGCCAAGTGGAAACAATCTTGATAGCATGCATCTATGAACCGTGCACTGCAGCCAAGAGAAAACAGTTTCTAGAAACTGTTCCAACACTCACCCTCCCACCAGATACCATCCTGTTGGGTGACTTTAACTGCTTGGATAACCCTGACATTGAACAATGGCCTAACCCCAGGGGATACCCACCGGGGCACATCAAATTCCACACAATGAAGGCATCCCTTGGCCTACAGGATGCCCTCCCCCGGATCACCACTCCTTCCCCATATGACACAGCCCAACATTCATGATGGAGCGCTCATATCAATGAGATGCATCGATCACATCCTCATTCCACAATCCCGTTGATCAAGAATTTTCAAATTTACAACAAAAAAGTCAATTTTTATGACCACTGACTTGTTTCAGTGCAGCTATTGCCAACCTGAACCCACAAACTGGTGTCACCCTGAAGAACTACACCCAGAAAACATAAAATTACCCAAAATATCTGACTGGGTTGAACACAAGGCCACAAACCCAGAATTCACAGCCCCATTCACTTCATATTCATTGTAACCTGGGTAAATTTTAAAAAGGAACTAATCAACAAAACCTGACATATTGCATCACGTAAGTACACCGCTGACACAGCCACAATCAGGCATACCTTGGCGGAACTGGACCACCTCAAGCTAAACACCCTGAGCTCTGGTTATAGCCCCAACTAGGGATGCAAATGGGCAGAATTATCTGCCCAACTAAACACCCTCATCTTTGAGCACCAACACAGAATCAAATTATCGAACAAAGGTAAGTTCATAAAGGAAGGAGAAACATGTTTGACATATTTCTTCCACCAATTCCACTCCCACGGCAACCAGCCCTCATGCACACAGGTCCACAAGACCAACGGCACCATGGCAACTGACCCTGAGGAGGTCAAAGCAGAAGTACACCACTATTACACTGAATTATACCACAATAAACCGACAGACTCACAAAAATCACAAAATTTATACAAACTGCAAGAATACAAAGCACTCCGCTGGACTACAATATACTAAATCTAATTACATGAGAGGAGCTTTGGGGTACAATCTGTAGTGCACCACGTAGGAAATGACCATGTTCTGATGGGATACTCTACAAATTTTACAAAAAATATTTTCAGCAGATTGCCCCCCTCCTATTGGCGTCTATGAACCAGTGCTTGCTGGATACACGCCTCCTACCTGGTGGCCATGAATCATATGTCATAACCTTGTATAAAAAGGGTGACAAATTGGACCTGGCCAACTGGCGTCCAATCGCACTTTCTATTACTGATACAAAAATTTTAGCAGCCAGATTAGGCACAATAGCCTCTAACGTCCTGTCACTCAACCAGTTTGGGTTTATACCAGGGCGCTCAATCTGGAACAACATACACCCTGTTGCAAACATATATCAGTCCAAAGCAACTGGTGCCCTAGTCTTCTTGGATCAGGAAAAGGCATATGACCGCGTTAGTTGGCCATAACTAAAGGAATGCCTACACGCTTTCAAACTCCCACCCAGATTCATAAACTGGGCGATGCTCCTTACAGAATCTGCAACTATGGCTGTATGTGGCCCTGGCTTCCTAACTAACAAGATCACACCACACAGAGGGCTCAAACAATGGGACCCCCTCATCCCACTGCTGTATAATTTCAGTTTATGATCCACTCCTCCGCGTAACTGACTCACTCCTCATGGGCATAACTGCACAAGGACAGCCAACAGTCAAGATACTGGCCTTTGCGGATGACTGCATAGCAGGTATAGCTAACAACAATGATGCCCGACAGCTGGAACGCACCCTAGAGGAATACTCCATGGTGAGCAACGCATCACTCAACAAAAGGAAAACAGAAATCATTCTCTTAGGCAAGTACACTAACAACTGGGCTAAAACACCAGAACCTCATACCCCCATATGAAGGAAAAACCCACTCATCTTACCCTTTGCATCACCTCCCACCACCACTCCTGTCCGCCACCTTGGGATTTGGCTGGAAACAGGGGGATATGCCAATGAGACAATGGAAAGAAACTTGCTACAACGGATATCCACCCGCGTCGCCTCCCTCAAGGAAATATCCCCAGGACTAATAGGGCGAGTAACAGTTGCTAACTCACTCATCCTCCCAATACTATGGTACCCTGCCCACGTGATTGCCTTCTCACCCAACTTTATAACTTCAATCCGCGCGCTCATCCAGGGCTGGCTGTGTCCTGGATCCCATCCTCTCATAGGGATGGAAACACTCTTTGGCCCACGCTCAAGCGGAGGCATGGGACTAATAGATTTTGAGAGCCACGCCAACCGCATCCTGGGTACCTGGATAAAGGAAGTCCTTGCCCAGACCTCCCGCAACAACACTGGTCCAGGGCAGCATGGACTAACTTCGCACAGGCGCTCAAATTAACCAACCCACATAGCCACCCAGACTACTATCATACCTTGCTAAACACCCTACCACAATGGGCCCACATGGAACCCCCCCTCACTTCAAACGCATCCTCCAAACCATCCGCCGCATGGGATGGACCGTAGAGAACACTGGCACTGTGCAAAGAAGGGGATGACCCAGCCCCCACTTTAAATTAAGAAATCCAGAAAACCACCCCCAGAGAGACATGCTTACTACGACCCCACCCATTGCTAGAATCAAATACCTAGATGCGTTGGATATCCCATATGACTTAACCACACAGAAGGCAGTGTGGAGGATGACGCACCACCCACTCATACAGCCGAGGGTAAGAGCCAACTCCTGGCGCTGTCTGAAACGGACCTATAGGATGGCAGACCGCTCCAATTCCCTCCACGCAACCTGCGCAGTATGTGGAGGGGAGGGCTCCTTATATCACCGCCTAGAAACATGCCCCCCAATTAAAGCCATATGGCAGGAAGTCGCGCGCCTGCTTAAGCTTTAAAACGAGCAGAAATTTTTTATATCAAAGAGTCTCCTCATTCTCCAAATTGAGTCACCAATCCCATCTACCCTCCGCTCCCTAATGATACCCATTGCAATGTGGATAAACCACACCATTGCCTTAAATGTATTCAGGGGCACAGTCCCAACCATCCATGGGGTTATCAACAGGTTCCACGTACACTTACTGGAGCACTTCTGAGCCTGGCTCTATGGATATATGAGGCCAAGGCAACAGGCGCTCATAGAATTGTGGTTCTCACTTTGGTTCCTCCGCACAGACCCCTTCCTTCACACCTGCTTCATAGTGGGGGAAACCCTCTTGGAATAGCGCACCAACCCCCATACCTGGCAGTCCCGCTGGCAACAGGGGTAACCCAAGTACCCTGGGGTGCCCAATTTTATCTATCTTCATTCTCCACACATACTCGGTAATGCCCGTCCCCTAATTGGCTTGCCTCAGTTAAATAATTTACCACTGCTGTCTGTCCATGCCCTTTTATAATATGTCCGCGGAACATCTGCCTGCTGCTCCAATGTGGGGTAGCAGTGCTCCACCACCTAGCATTTTCTGCCCTGCAGGCAAACATGTTCCCATGAGGTCAAATAGCCCACTATCTTAATCTGACCATTTTGTTCCCCCATAGGATTTAGTGCTCCACCTGGAACATATCCACCCTTCTTGCCCCCATCCTCTCACCCTCCCTTGATCAACAATCCAGTTTTTCCTCTGAGTTGACTATAGGCATTTATTCCCATATACTAACAAGGCAATTATTGAATTGGCCACGGCAGTATTTGTGCCAGCTGGCTTTATTGATTTTTGTCCTTTTAAGGGCTATTTTGATATTGGATTCCAGATATAGGAGGCTGCAGCAGCAGCTTCTACTCCCCTTATTTTTATAAATACTCCCATCCCTACTACCTGAACTTGCCTGCCTACAGATGCCACAATAGTAATATCCTTTGCATCCCTCCCTTCCCACCTCCCCCCTTAATTTTTGTACAATCAGCTGATGGTGGGGCTTATAGTATATCTCTCTCAGCCTAACCTCATCTTTGCTGTTCCCTCCAATGTAGAGTGCCTTACTGCCCCTCATGAAACTGCCACCATTATCCCATACCACCCTGATATAGCCCACCAAATCCCCCCGTGATTGTATTGCAGCAGCACCTGAGCACTTTTTTGAGCTCAGGCGGATAATAGTCACCAAATTTGTCCCCTCTGTTTTGGACTTGACCATTCCAAAAAATCCTGCCCCTGAGCCACTTTCTCTGATGCAGCTTCAGAGCCACATTCAGAGGATTCCAAATGGGTATTTTGCTGACCCCTCCCACCCAACATTCTCATTCAATGGCCAGAGTGGGAAATTGGCCCCCACCAAATCAAACACTCATATCAACCCACCCAATTCTACTCCCACCAATCAGAGTTAGGCTTGGACTGCTATTTGCTCCCAAACAACCCATTCGCCCACTACCACCCACCCAACTTCTAATGCCAATATTCTCATAAAACAGAATCTATATGACCTATTGGCTGTGATTGACAAATCAGGTAACTTTATCATGAGTGAGCAAACTGGTCAACCTCTTGGCCAGTTCAAAATGGTCAGGCTGAATTTTTCCTTTCTGATTTTGATGATACCCCACCCACAAATATTTCACTCCTAAACCCAATGCTGACCCCCTGTAAGTCCTGTGGAATGTCCCCTATGCATGGATCGGGTGATCTTCCCATTTTCGAGTAAAAAGGGTCCAAAGAAGGTGGCTGTACCCCTTGTTATCCAGGGTGACCTTGCCCACATAGTAGATGAGTGCTGGGTGACAGCTCTTCCTCTTCAGATTCCTCCCCCGGTACCCATGCTCACCTCAGCTGAACTTGTCTGCCAGATCAAGGAAATCAGTGCTGAGATCACCAAATAGAAGTTGATTGGTCCAAAACTGATGGAAATCAAGCTCAACAATTGGAAACCACATAGTCAAAAAAAGGATAAAGATTGAATTATCAGCCAGAATCACTGACAGTTTTAATTCAGCCAGAAGTGCAAAGGTCAAAGCTAACCCCCTCTCAAAGTTGTCAGGGATGATCCCTGACATGCTTATAGTATCACGGAAACCATCAATGACAGTTTGAAGCCCCCATCCAGAAAATTGGGAGTTGCAGCCAATGTAATTCTTTTGACCAAATGAACAGCTCAGCAACAGGCATGGGTTAGTTGGGCATCCCAAACCCGTTTCCAACCAATTGGGACTGCTTCTACGTGGGGTGGCCCTGGGGAATTCTTATTGCTTGTTGGTCCAGACGCCGTCATGCCAACTGCTGGAAATGCAGTTAAGCCTCAGTTCAGGCATTCAAGGTCGAACCAACAGCGACTTGACCTGCTGCCAAATCCTTCAGTGTCAGTTCCAATTGAGTTTATCTTCCCCCTTTCCCAAAAATTTGCTGGTTAGGTCAAACTTGAGGGACCCAATCCCTGATTTTTCCTGCATCAATTGAACATTATTTAATCAGTTGCATCGCACTGAGAAAATTTTTGGTCAATTTTCTTCATCTTTCTTTCAATAAATTTCTGCCACAAAAACTATCAATTTTTGAATTATTGATATCCTTCTGGCCATAGTCCCAATAACATTTCCCTGGTGGCCTGTTGGTCCCCATACTGGATGGGCTTTACCAGTTTTGATGATTATTATGACTCCCACCATCATCAACTGGATTCAGCGAGCCAGACACTTCTGGCAATTCAACCCCCTTAGTTTGACTATCCTCTATCAATATACTGGTATCTTGTGGCCTTACAATCACCATTTCTAAGCAAGGATCTGCCCCCTTGTCTCCTCAGTTGTATTGAACCCACCTTCCAGTAACCCTGTAGAAACTATCCAAGTGGTACAATCCCCTGCAGCAAGACCCCAGTGTCTGAGTTTGTCTCCATTTGGTTCATTTTCAGGTTGCTATTCACAATTGCCCTAATCCAACGAAGTATCATTTCCCAATTTGTGGCTCCATAAAACGTCATACATGCAGTAATGCCTCTGGCATTCTGGCTTGCTTTTTGGGTGCTCACGCATCTAACTGGCAGGCCGGTTTGAACTTCTTCTGCTGTTTTCATGAAACCCCTACCAAAGTGACCACCAGCTCGCCTTATCTGCGGTGGCCTCTCCCCAATGCCCAATCATATGCAAAGCAGTGGCCAAATCAGTGGCTCAATACTAAATAGGGCTGCCCACACTCTACTTTCCCCTAATTTCCCCAAATATCCCTGCAACAATATCTCAAAACTATTTTATGATGCTAAAGCCGCTGTCATGCATGTCGCAAAAAAGCATATTTTAACCCATCTGCTAAAATCGCCCACCAGTGTATCTCCAATTTTTCCCAACTCCACAAAGCCCACATTCAAGCTGAACTTCACATAGCGGAATTTGTTGAAGCAGTCTACCATGCTAATCTTGATGAGGATGTGGAGAACTCATACTACACTGTCATTCACTTATATTACACTGATGCCTCAACATCCTGGCTCTCCACTTTAGTCCATCTCTCCAACCAACATGACATAGTCATGGCAAACTCATCTGCATACAAACCGCCCAACCTCCCCTCATCCTCAGCTATGGTGGGTTAGCAGTTTCTGATCCCCACCTGGTTTGTTGTTTTTGTTTTGTCTTCCCGGTCATTCTTTTGATCAGGTTATTCTAAATTATTTTGTTTTTGAGTTTCAGTACTGTCTGTCCCCTGGTCAGCGTACCTTGAATAAACCTAAATTAAATGAAAAAGTAAGAGGAGGGGTGGAATACATTTAATTTGGCCTAGGTTAAAGTACTGGTAAGTCAAGCCACTAGTTCCCTAGCACCTCTGACCATTGTTGGTTGGCTATCTCTATTGCTAGCCACAGTTCTAGCATCGACAGGCTTACAGGTTATTCAAGCTTGAGTCATTTTGTTGATTTTCACATATAATGAGTGATCCAGAAGGAAAATCCAAATGCATGGTATTATAGCACCTGGGGATTAAAAATGATAATTTTGAGATCTGGTGGAGCTGATAGAAAGAAATATGAATGGCCTTCAGTACCAAAATTGTGATGGGGGCACTCATTGGTCAAACTCTTGGCAATGAGAGCCAAAGGTATCACCCATACACAATAATGGTAGATGAAAGCTTGCAGTTGGCTTGGGGCTGTTCTCAGGTTTGACGCAAAAAAAGGCCTTGCAATGGATGCAATTCTAGCGGTGATTCTTTTCCCAAGAGTATGTATTGTATCATAGACTAATATTTTTTGAACATGACACATTCATTGTATTGGTGGCTGATATCTTCTTCCAGTTCAGCGCATATGGGGCAGTCTTTGCATGGGTAGTCCAGTCCACTATGCTTATCATATTTAAACACATGGTGTAAGATACGCCAGGTAACAACTGTTAGTTTGCCATTACTAATAAGGAGTTGAGGCCCAAAATTAACTCCTTCGTTTGGTAGTTATTGTCATGGCCTTCAGCTGCCCAGTCATTTAGAATTCATGGTCGAGTGGGTGGATTGCATTAGTATTTCAGAAGCAGATCCCCATATTCAGTTGGGGTTAATTTATATTATATTTTAATTGTCTTGGAGGCATACTCATAGGTAATTTGATTCTGCTCCTATCAATTTGTTGCGGAAATTATTGCGGAATTATCGGCTTTGAAATCCCAGTGGATTTGATCGGCATCATGATCTGATAGTTTGAATGATCAGCCACTCAGGTACACTTTCTGATTGCACAATTACCAGTAGTATGGGCTGCCTTTCCAAGAAGACATTTATGGGTGATCCGCCATCCATTCATGCAGTGATTGTGGGGAGAATGACTATTGAAGACCTTGGGTTCTAGCCCAATTCACATTCCATGCTAGGGTCAGGCAGCACATGTGCGTCAGTTAGTCTAAGGAATAATTTGGACCTGATCCACTGAGCGTGGGATTTGTAATCCAGAAGGCCCATGCCCCTTTGCTCTTTAGTTTGAACAGGGTCTCAAGGGCTATTGGTGCCTCCTTTTCCTTGAACCATAAGAAGGTGCAGAGCATTGTCCTGATCTTTTCTCTAGGTTTGGGATCATTGGCAGCACATGTGCAACCTACCAAACCTTGGAGAAGATTAATATGTTGATGGCCAACACTTTCTCCTTAAGGCATAGTCTTGCATTTTTCCAGCAGGACGTTCAAACCAACAGACTCAATAGCACCTCTTTTTCAGTTTCCAGTACCACTGGTACTTTGTCATTAAAGTGGATACTGAGGCAGCAGATTTTCTGCAAGTTCTAGATAGGCGTTGTGTAGGATGTTGGCCTGAATTTTTGGAATGACAATCCTCATTATGTAGGATTTTTCCAAGTTTTTCTTCGCATTTGATACTGACTAGCATAGGCCGGGGAGCTCCTTTGCGCTTTGAAGGTCAGTCAGAGAGCTTATACCAACTACCATGTCATCCATGAAAGCTAGCATTTTTGGAGGCAATTTGAGGTGTAGACTAAGCCCAAGAGTTTTACATCCACCATGGTCAAGAGAACGTTCACTGCAAAATTAAAAAGGATCAGTGAAATGTGATTGCCTTGTTGGAGACCCTGACTGACTGGGAAATCATTGGTTAAGCCATTGGCAACGATCAACTTTGTGGTCAGTCCTGAGTAGATCATTGAGATCCATGATATGAAAGATTTGGGTATACCAACCGTCTTTAATGCCACATAAAGGAAGGACCATGTACCCAATTGTAGGCTTTCTCCATGTCAAGAATCATGAGATATCCCTGTCTGGATCCCTGCATGTTTTGAAGAAAGTTCTGGACTGTACCAATACTGTCCCAGAGCTTTGACCACTGATATACTTGTGTTGGGCTTTATGGAGCATATGTGGTGCCTTTGCCATTGGTCTATTTGACAAGATGCATGTGAGCAGCTTGTGTCAGACAATTACAAGTCTGATATTGTGAAAAGAGTGTTTCTATTGAAAAAAGTGATAATATCAACCAAAAGTCCCTGGCCAATTTTTGGTGGAACCCCCTCTTATTGGGGCAATACAAATATCCCCCACTCCCCAGCCAAATAGGCCTACAGTTAGTATCAAGGTATACCAAATTGTTGGCGGAATCAGGGGAGCCATTCAGAGGTTCCTCCCCATCTTAGATCTAATTTAGTTCAACCTTCACTGTGGATAACAGCCTCTTTATAGGGTTGGAGGGAGTTCCACAAGGTGCAAATATTTCCCTTCCCATTGATTGGGTAAAACATATTAAAACCCTACCTTGTGGATTTATCCTAACTTCCAACCCCTCCATCAGCCATTCCATCAAATTGAGGTGAGTCTCAAGAGCTATGATAGGTTAAATCCCCATATTCACTAATTTGACATTCATAGCCAAATCCAAACTTTGATCCTTGACACAACTAAATACTAAGCACCAAGATATTGAGAGGGTTCACTTCTTAACCCCCACAGTGACTGATAAAATTCATATAAAATAAAATCACTTACGTTAATTTAAGTATTGTTAGTTTAATTATAAGTGGTCAATTAACTCTCCTAAAATATATTTGTTCCTCAGCTGAGAAACTAGTTCTCCTGAAAATTATTGTGGTAATTCGGGTGATAAAATGCACCAGCAAGCATCATAAAAGCCTGAATTTCCACAGCTTGTAGTCAGCGTTAGATAGGGCGATTGGGAGCCATTTCTGGAGTTGGCGCCGAGGTCCCTTATTGTACAAGAGTACAATTCCAGTCTCATGACCTCCTGTAATTATCATCTGGTTTGCAAGCACTAGTTGAAGAGGGTCACAAGTTCTGGTGCAATGCAGTCACTGAATACATTATAGATTTCTGTGCACATGTTGTCAAGACCCAGTAATTTCTTCCTTGGCAATTCCTTTAGCACCCGTTTGACTTCATCAATTAAAATTTTGGTGGACAAGCTAGTGACATCTTCCAGCATACAGGCCCCAAGTGCTGGCTTTGCCAGGTCAATTAGGGCTTCTGTTGCTGTTTCACTCATCTTGCATTGTCTAAATAGCTCAATGTAAAATTGTTTGATTTTTTATTTGATTGAGTCAAGGTCCGTTGTCACTTCTCACATCAAAGTCTCTACCTCATGTATCTTGGCCTTGGTTCAGATTTCCTTAAGATGCACCAGGACCTCTTTGGTCATCATCCCCGCTAGGCTCTGGTATTGGTAGGTATCATTGACCTGACGCTTTGAGTCCTGTTTGGATATTAAGGACCAATACTGCTTGTGAGTTGTTTGTTACTTGCTCCATTTTTTGCTACCCCACCAGGAAAGTTTTAGAATCTCCAGTTCATCCTTCATATGATTCAAAACAGCAGTTCATTTGTAGGTATTTGCTTTTTCAAAATTCATACTGTTGTGTTTTATTTTTTTCTTTAATTTGGGACCATCTTTTCAGAGGCTCTATCTCTGGGTGGCGATCCAGATATGCAACTATCCAATTAAGTTCAGTTTCAATTATCTGGCGCCTCTTCCCATCTCTCAGTGTGGCTGGGCCAACTGCCATTCATGGTTCTTTGGGAGTTTGTCTAAATCAAGCGTCCACTCAGACAATCATATTGTCACTCTTGGCATTTATGTTAACCTCATTGTTGGATGTCAGCAGTTTGAGGTCAGACAACACCAGTGTAGTCCAGGCGTGAGACTGTCTGTAGTGAGCCTGTAGAGTCGTATGGCCAATTCATAAGGGTGGTAAGGTCATCCTCCTCCACATCAATTGTGAGGCACATCCTCAATTTGACTAGGTAGTCTAGCATCTCATTGATTTATAGTTGGGACTTTTGCTCATCAGGAATTCATCCATCTACTCACATTAATCCAACAGTTCAAGCCTCCTGCTATAACCGTGGTTGCATCAGTTTGAACTCCAATAAAAAAAATTCCAAAAAAGTCAGATTTTGTTGGGTTTCAGAGAGGCATAGACAGCTACCACCCTAAGGCTTCTGCCAGTTTCTCTATTTGTAGTGGTCACTACAAAGATCCTTCCACATGGATCTCCTTCACAAATACCAGCTCTATGTTCTTGTTCAGTGCTACAATTGCCATATGATCCGTCCAGAGGGCTTGCAACCTATCTGGTGGGACCAAACTTGGTTTTTCATGTCGCAGGTCAAGTTTGGCACCATCTCCCTTTGGTTGCCAGCTTGGGTTTTCAAAGTTCAAATTAAGTGTATAATACTATTTATTTTAAAATGAAGTATCTTCCACCTTCTTGTTTGCATGCTTGCCATCCCCCAAGCACTTGTGGTATCAATCTTCATTTTTGGCTGCCTGACCCACAGGTATGAGGCTTAGTTTTTTATCTGGGTTGTGTATATAGTCACAAACATAAGTTGGGCTATTGGCAGCTGGTGTCATAAAGGGTTGAAGTGGGTAGTATTTGGCTTGTAAGGTCAGTTGTTCAGAATAGATGTAATGTTACAAGGCATTTTGTGCACCAGGAACTCAGTTTCCATCCCCATCTCCCATAAGATAAACAATGGGGATGGTTTTAGCACCAGCTCCAGGGTCGCCTTTGTCCCTACTGGCGGTTCAGAGGATGTACTATCAACTGGCAATTGGTTTCCAGCCCTTTCATTATATTTGTCAGCGGAACTAGTATCATCCTTTGGAATTCAATTGGTCAATTTTGCTGAATTCATCTTTTTGGTGGGTGGTTTGGTAGCTTAACTTGGTTTATTTGCTGACGGTTTCTGAGTTGATTTCTTATTTACTTTCAACTTGTTGGGCATATAAGGCAATTTATTCAATGCCTGCTTGAGCGTCCCTTTCTGGGGATTTTTTGGGCCTGCTTTCTGCCATGTTCCTCTTCACAAATCGTCCATTCCGTCTGGGATGGGCGTGGCATGACTGGGTCAGGACCCATTTCCTCATCCATCTTATAGGCTTCAGAGTTTGGATTCATGAAGTGTTTATTGTCCACTTTAGGTTGCCTGTCAGATTCTTGCTCCCATGCTTCCCTATGGGTTATGTCCAGCTCCTATTGTTGGCGCTTCATATCTGCAATCTCTGTTAGTTTGCGTGGTATCCACTCCTTGGCCTTGGGTCTAAGGAAGGTTTTTTCCTAACTTTGGTGACCCGGCCAACATGGTCATAGTTGTATTCACCTGAGGTTTTTCCTTTTTGATGGCGACATTGGGCCATTTTGTGACTGGTCTGGTAGCAGAACTGGACACTTGCTTCACGTCTTCATGCTCCACGTATATGACTCTGCTTAGGCTGGGAAGGCGGATGAATTGGGGTAGGGTAATATTATTCAGATTCATCCATAGCGCCAGTTTGTAGAGTGCTTCAACAGCTCGAGGGCAAAGGCACTTTGTGATATAATTTCCGCTGACTTGCCAAAATTCCTATACTTTTCCATAGTACAATATTATGGTACAGATTGCTTCTTGTACCATACCCTCTCTTGATCAGTCATTAAGTTTTGGAACATTACCCATCAGGAGGTCTGGTTTGCGTATCAAGTCAGTTAAATATTAAATAAACTCTCTTGTATTTATTCCCAATCTCATAAAGCTTTTCCTGATATAGTTTTCCTGGGATTGCTATGTTGATATATCCATGTTCAGGTACACAGTGGTGGTCTAAATCCCACCTGTTAGCACCTTGTCAAGTTCTTGACAAATTGACATAATCAGGTCAGAACAATCTTCCTCCACCAGCTTCAAGTGGATTTGAATGGCGTCCTTCAGATATGACTTATGCACCTAATGTCCGTGAAGCTGCCATTGATTAATCATTGGATGTACTCAATGTAGCTCCCCGCACTGTTCCACATATTTTCATTGGCTTGGGCTGCCACAGCACTATATGATTTGGATTTCTGGTTAGGTTTAGGTACCTCAGCAGAGATCTTCCCTTTCAGTATCCAACTGAGCGATTTGCTGATGCTGAAACCCCTTTAAGGAACGCCTCAACCAGGCATATGTTGATTCCTTGTCATTTAATGTTGCAGGACATTTAATCGCTGATTACCAGACTTTATTTTTGAGGGCATCAGTCAGTGAGAATCTCAGCTGTTACCAGAGGAAGGCGTCATCCAGTCCGCACTTTGGGTGCAGGTCTTTCTAGAGAGCTTCCAGCATAATCAAGCTACGTTGAAACCAGTACCTAACTGTTATGCTATTCCACCACCATCAGTAAAAAGTTCGTGCCATTACAGCTTGTACTCCCGCTTCACATCATTGGAATGCCACTGTGGGGTCGAACCCTTCAGTGGCATATAGTGCAGCTACCAATGGTTCTGGGAAGGACTGTTTCCAGTCTTGGAAGGTTTCAATTTGTATGCCTGCCTTGAAACATTTGTGGCCTAGATTGGGGGTCATGACCCCTTTCATCACTGCTGCTGCCTGTGGTGTAATTCTTTGCTTCATCCATGGTTGGGCTGACTCAGGAGAGAATCCTGCGGCGTCCCAGTTGGCTGACTCATCTAGTGTGGTGACATCTCACTAAAGTTTCTATTTTGCAATGGGATAGCTCAACCATGGAGAGTATCATGGATCAGTCTTGTCACCCCCAGGTTCAACCATTAATAAAAGTGATTGATATTGGCCCCACGCGGAACCAATACTTCATTTCCAATGGGGTAAACCTATTAGCAGACCAATTTATGGCCTCTTCCGGTGACCAATCCTGGAAGGGCCCCCACTCTACTTCCTACTACTTTGTACAACCTTCCTTCATCAAGTTGGATGCAATAGCTGGCAGAATACAGGTATAAGACCAGTGTAGGGCTTCAGTAGCCTTAAAACTGGCTGCAATTACAGCAGAGCCTCCACAGAGGAGAACGTGGTGTTGTACCATTACAGTGTGTTATCTACTGGGCTGGTATGATAAGCCCATATAAGGGCGGATAATACGTTTGGCTATTGTTTTTCATAGTCAACTAGTTTCATTGGGCCAAGGCCAGAGCTCCTGATGGCCTGAGCAAATTTAGCGGGTATGCTGGCTTTGTTGTACTCCATTGCATTATGGAAAACAGATCCAGATGCCATCCATGCTTTTGCATCCACTGGTTTTAGGTATTCACAAACAGCAGCCTCAATTGTCTGGAGTTTGAGGGGGAGTTTCATCAACATAATGCATCCTCAGTTCTGATCCTCGATGATTTAAATGACATCGCCATATCAAGTGATATCTGCGTGTTAAACCAGTGCTTGGTGGCCCTTGCGGAGAATTTATGGTCATGCCAGATGGCCTTGATGTTGGGCATGATGTTTTATTATATCCACTGTGTCACCATTGAGTACAGGAACTGCAGTTTCTCCAATTGATGAAAGTTGTGAGAGGACACGCCACAATGTGCTAGCATGCCCCTTTGAACAGGTATATATTTTACTGGAGCTTGTGGTGACAGTTTGACCGCATCCAAAGCATCAGCTCCTTCTAGAAAACAAAAAAATTTAATGAGCTTTACTGGGCATTCAATACTTCAGATTTGGTTCTGAACACTCCTCCATTCCCATTGAGGATGGTCCCCCATTGGTTTGCATAGACATTTGGATTAATTTTATGCAGGGTTTTCCCCCCGGCTAACTATAATTTGTCAGGGAATGTCCCCAATGGTTTGCATAGATTTTCAGATTGATTTTGTTTAGGATTTTCCCCACTTTCTGAACTTGTTGGGTATGATCCCCAACGTTTTGGTTGAACAATTGGTAGAAATTCAGTTGACCACATTATCCATCTCTCTTTCCAATTATAATTTTGAAGTTGTTTAAAGCAATCTATTGTTCAGCGATGGTTGCCAACTAAATTGTTAGTCAAAATTAACTAAATGATATTATCTGACGGTTAGTTTCATATAAGTATTTTGTTGAGGATCATCCCTGACTAAAATTTTAGTTATAATTAACCAAAGACTATAATCTAATGATGGTTTTGATTAATGTTTCGTTGGGCATCATCCCCAACAAGGTTAATTAGGCTATTTAATGAGGGTTTGATTACTGATAGTCAGATTGCCATAGTGGATTGTTAGAACAGTGGATCTGAACAATTAGGGTCATTTTTATGAAGTTACTGAAGCGTTTTAACGCTTGTTTTTGAAGTATCTAGTAGATATATCAGGTAACACTGCCCCAGACCATCTGTGTACATTCCCTAACACAAGGGGATGGTTGCCAATCTTTGAAAGGTAAAACTGCTGAGGATTAACTAAAACGAAGGCATTTTCCATCATCAGAAGTTAATCATAAGAGCTTTAAGTATCAGGAGATCAATCAGTTGATTTTCAGAGAAATCTATGAAAAGTTGTCCGCCTTCTGCCTATAAAAACCCCTAGCATTCTCTAATAAAAACAGAATTCAACTGATATATCAATAGTATATTTACTTCTAAATTGAAGATTGAAGGGAATAAAAGTCCCTAGTTGCTTTTCTCAAAATAAAGTTACCAGAGTGGATTCATTGTCACTTGTTGTGCAGACTCAACCCACTAGTTGTCACCATACAACTAGCATTTTTATTAAGTTTAAAACCAACCTGTGCAGTAAACTACCCAAAAGTTTACAACAGTTGAGTCAAATATTATTATGGGCTTTACCCAACCTGGCCAAAAGCTCTCCAGTGTGTTGTCTTAACAATTTGGGCACTTGACTTTTGCAGTTTGAATAAGATTTGGACTCCATACCAGCTAAAACTTTGTCATGATTTCTTGCCAATTTTTCTGCAGGTCCCTGATCCTGAAACTAGGTTGAGTGTCATAGGAGAATATTCCCAACACCGCTGTTCCTGGTATCACTGCATTCCCCAAGAGCTATCTTCAGTAAGTCTTCTGGGCTTTCTAGGGATAGCAGGCGTATGTGAACTTGTCTTGAGGTCCTTTTTACATCCCCAACAATAAGAGTTTGGGCCTGTGTGAGATAGTGCTTTTTTGTTTCATCCTAATTTGTTTGGGTACCCACTTTACTTGCTCCAACTGTCAGCAATTGTAGGATTTATGGCAGAAACTGATCCTGTAGATTTGGTGTAATGGGTGGGTTTGCACCAATATGCAACGAATGAATTGGGCAGTAAGAGCAATGTTACTGACCATACTAGGGACAGGCCTGAAGAAGCCTATCCCTGAACCTGACCGCTATGCCTCATTATTGCCATGTATTCTCATACCACTGTTCCCACAATACTGCACATCAACAAAGTCTGGGACCAGGAAAGGGTTGAGAACAATGCCAACGCAACACCAAGCTCACTGGTTGAGCTCATATTTCTGAACTGATCCGCTTAATAATTTTTAATAAAATAGTATTTTCTTCAGCAAGCAAGTTTTTCCTTTATTCAATTTCCAATTTTCTTTGTAGAATTTCCAAAGTGAACTTTGGAATGGGCATGCACGCCTTATAAAGGCAGCACTTTGGGGACCTCACCTGAGCTATAGATTAGGCTCACACAAACCTAATTTACAGCTCAGGCAAGGCACAACCCAGCATTTAAAACAACCAAACCCAAAAATGTTTTAAAGTGATCTGACTCAGATTCAGAAAATCTGAATCTGAGTTGGAATGTAACAAGTGAGGCAAACTTGTCTATTACATTTAGGGGTTTCACAATTTATACTTTCTTTAATAGTATACTTGAGCACTTCTTGTTGTGAGAGTTGTTGCCAATCTTGATTTGAGTTATTTCAGCGGAAAGTCATCCAGAGGTTATTTATCCATCTTGATGTACTTTTATACTAAGCAGCATATAGGGCATAGGTAAGCCATCCATTTCTTTGTGCTTGGCACAGATGGGTGGAGGGTTTACTTGCACTAGTATATTTGGCTGTGTGATACTGCTCTATAGATGCAGTATCCCATAAGCAGGTTGGTATTTTCTCTCAAGTCTAGTTCAATTCACTTTTGATTGGTAAAGTGGTATTTAGGAGAGAATTTTTTTTACTTTTGTAAGGATTGGTCCAGTATCTTAACTGTAGTTTAGTAAGTATATTAAAATGGATCATAAGCAATGTATTTCATTTTGTGGGACCTATATAGTCAGATAAACTTAATTCTGGCATTGGCAAAGCAATTTTTTTGAATCAACACTTGACTTAATATATATGTCTTATGAATGGGGGTATGTTCAAAAGACCAGGTGAGTATGAGATTATAGCATGATGAGCTTAAATCATTATAGATGCCTATCATTTTTATATAATTTAACCAATAAAATTAATTAAATTTAATACATTATTTTTATTGTAGAAGGTGGTAAGTAAATTTAGCATAAAACGACTAATAAAATAAACAATTTTAATAAAATAAATTTTTAGTATATTTGGTATTGAGATACTATATATAATATATATTATAATTTTTATCTGTATATAGAAATACTGAGGTTTAAGAAGTAAAATATAGAGATACTGATTTTAAAACTAAAATTAGGAAAGGAGAAGCACCTTAAAAATGCACTAAAAATTTTAGGAAAAAAGAACTGCCTTTAATTTTTTTTTGGGGGGGGGAGAACTGCCTTTAATTTTTTTGGGGGGGGGAGAACTGGCTTTATTTTTTTAGGAAAAAACTGCCTCAAAAAATTGGGAATAAATAACCTCCTTTAAAAAAGGCTCTAAAAAGTATGAGCTAATTTAGAAATTATGAATACTCAATAAAGCCCTTATTAAAGTAGGAGCCATTTTCTAACTGAATTGTATACTTTTGCTCACAAATACAAATTTTAGCTTATATTAATTTGGTCCAAGTATAAAATATAAGCAACTTAGAATTTACAGTGCTGAGTATATATAACTAAATGCCTATTATAAGGCAATTTATAATATGGCGCTGATTAAAAAAGGTTTTATTGAGTACTCAATGTTTCTCAATTATATCATACTTTCTGAGCTTTTTGTTAGGAATTTTTTCCTATTTTTTGTAAATAATTTGGTCCTTATCCATAACATAAACATTTAATAAATTTTGAAATAAATATATAAAACCCTCTTTTGTATGCATATATGCATTTTTAAGTTTACATAACCCTCATCTTTTAAATGCATATATGTGTCAAATCATTGAAAGGGTTAAACTCAGAAGATAAAGTCATTGAACAATTTATCAACATTATAACTTTAAATATAAACTACTAAAGTTTAAAGTACAGATGATGGTTAAACTTTACAATTTCATTAAACAGTTTATAGTTGTAATTAAGTAAAATTGATTAATATGAGATGTTTGGTTCCTATAGTTTATGGACAGGTTTTCTAGTTCAATAGCAATTCAATTATCATAGAAACTATGGGCATGTACTGAGATTCCAATGAATCTGGCTTACCATTTTATGGCATGCGTGGATGCTAAACTTTTTAAAACCTCTCACCTCAATCTCAATTGTAGTTAGTTCTACATAGTAAATTCCTTACTGAGAAAACCTAATGAGATCATAGTCAAACAACTTAATTGATTGGATATATGAAACCTATTCAATGAGTTTTGGTAAATTATGTTCAATGTAGAGATAGATATCAGTTACTAGGTGAATCTAATTCTTTGATTTTAATTTTGGTCTGATTGAAAGCTAGCTAAGCTTCTAAGTGCATAATGTTTTACTACAAAGCAATCATACAGGTCTAAACCCAATCTAGCAGATATAAAGCACCTTACGCGCTCACTGATAAGTGTCTCTTACAACATCTTAGTTTTATTTAATTAAAGAGCTTTAATATGGCTTAAACATCTAGTATAAACTTTGTAAGCATTTATGCTCTTCCCCATTTATTTATCAGTTCATGGCATCAAGATTTATTTTTTAACCTGTTCTGATAAAAATTATATAATCTATAAATTATCAGTCTAGCCTTAATAATCTTTCAGAGTATAGATAGGTGGCATGCTAATAAAGGTCATGTGATATTTATATGCTAAGATAACTATCACTTCATTCAAATATCTCTTTTTCAAAATTATAAACTAACTTACTAGCTCCTACTTGCGCTTGCTAAGATTATATGAGTCTATTATAGTTTATACTCTCAAAATTTAGTTTGGATTCTATAGGTAAAAAATTGATAAAAAGATCCCTTTTTAAAGTCTCACCTGGCCAACCAATTTGCACAGATTATGAAATTTAGTGGCTAGGGTATAAGATCTGATAAGATTGGTTGCTGAGGGATCAGAAAAGCAACATAAATGGCCTCTCTTGAGATGTGACCAAAAAAGTGGGGTGGGAAGATGATAGATGGTGGTTTGGGAATTGGATACCATTTGGAATTTACTAGGAAAGTGGGGCAACTTATTATATGGGACTAAGATAATTGGTACGTTAATGTATAGATAGCAAATTAGGTCTTATAAAGTAGCATCAGGAGAGTCATCCAGATCAAACATAGTTGGGTGCTGTCAAAAAATTGCTTTTAGGGCGACAGTGGGCTCTGCTGGTCGGCAGGCCAACCAGTATGAAGACTGGCTGACCCTTGTCATAATGCCTTAGGCTATGGGACCAGCAGCGCAGCTGATCCCTTGGTGTGTCACCTGCGCCATTTGGGGATCCCTCAGCCTAAACTCTAACACATAAGAATAAACATAAACTTAAATAAAAGGGAGATTATGCAAATGGAGATACTTATTGAAAGGAAAGCACCAGGTATTTATATTTAAAAAAGGGCTACAGCACCCATCACTGACCTATTGGCTCATCGCTGGTTCTTCCAGACAACCGCCCTCTCTCTCTGTGCTTCTCTCTTCATTGACATCGACCTTCTCACCCCATCCTTTCCAATATCTGTCATAGTTTCAATCCTCCTAAGCCCTGAGTCTCCAGTAAGCCATATAAATAATTAATATAATAAACATCAAATTAGAATTTGACCTTTGACTTGATTGTTATGCACTGGAAACCACTTCAGTTGCTTAAATAAACTCAGTAAATCTCAGCTTCTTGCTGACACATGCTTTAACTCTTCATAGTCAATCATTATTGGAATCAACTTTTTCAGGTGCCTTTTTAATTTATTATATATGAGGAATCAGAAATAACCTTGGCCACCTCAAACTCAGTATTATCATGTTTTACTGACATAAAATAATTAAAGCAATTTGATCATCCTTGGATATTAGTTGCTGGTGATCCTTATACTAATTTAAGCCATCTATTGGTCCCTCTCAAACCTTTTTCTAATCTCAGAGGAATACTGGATTTTGCTCACCCATCTGGGGGAGCAACCACCAAGCAATCACATCAATAACCACAAAATCCAGTCAATAAGCCATTTCTCCAGAATTGTCCTATTTCATCCCAAATAATGATCAATCATTGGAAAAATCCATTTTGTTAATTTTCTGACATTCCCCCCACTTAACCAGATGGTATTCCTCCTACTTTCCAGCCTTGGCTGTGGACTAGGCGTCCAGGGCTTACCCCTCCCCACCACTAACAATTGACAGAACAAAGACATCATTTGGGGTCACACCAACGTGCTCTTCCCCTCCCCAGCTGATCCAGCGGCACATCCCCGCCACCTCCTCACCAACCTTTGGTTGATACAGCACCAGTCAGTAGAACCCCCCATAGTGAGCACCACAGTCAGAAAATTTGCTTTTCTGGTGACAGTGGGCTCTGCTGGCCAGCAGGACAACCAGTATGAAGACTGGCTGACCCTTGCCATTTTTCCTTAGGCAACAGATGTCATGGCCTGATGACATAATTTAGGTGACCAACTGTAAAGATAAAGCTAGTCGTCAGTTGGACAAAAAGGTGAAGTTATCAGGCCTTCCTGACCTCAAACATACCCTAGACCAGCGCTGGGTTCAGGCCAGATATGCCAAGGTCAGCCTGGAGGATGTGTGTGATGCTCAGCCCTGTGTTACAGCAAGGGCGTTAAAACGCACATATTAAATTATTACTGGCAACAGTTTGATTAAGTTTCTCAGCAAATGGGGCTTCAAAACATGTTCAATTTTTGAAATTTCTTAATTGGTTTAGCTGTGCCTACAATCAATAACTTAAGTTTGGTCAATCTTTAGATATAGTACCCTGGTCAATTGAAGCATGCGCCTATTGGTGCACTTGAGCTTAGCACTACTCCCATTGATCAATAATTTCCCCTGATTGTTTAAATATTTTTCCTTGAGACCAACCTTTCTCATTGGTCAACTTCCCTAATAAATCCCCCGTTATCTTTACGTTTTTTTAAAATGGTGCCATGGCAAATCTGTGCGCAGACCTCCTCAAGGAGGTCTCCAACTACGTTGATCATTTTATTTCTACCCAGGTATCTCCTGAATCTAGTGCACCGCTGGGCAGCCCTGGTCCCCTCAAGACCGAGGCACCCAAGCCCTCCTGCACATATTTCTACTTTACTACAAACTCCCCTTTGAGGTCAAGCCAAGTTTTATAGTTTATTAGTTTTTATTACTTTATTCTGTGTTGTACTACCTTGGCCTGGGTCCCAACTATTCCAGCATCCTCAGAGGTGCCCTGTTTACCATCTTGATAATGACTAGTTCCATAGTGGTGTGGCGGTACACCCCTCATCACTTATCTGGTAATAGGATAGTTACAGACACTCTCTTGACATTAGTTGACCAACCACCGTTATTTGTGTGCACTAGCTTTATCCATGTGGGGCCTTTGCCAAGTGCAAATTGGGTGTGTCTGTCATTTGTCACGGCCTCAATGGGGCTCACCACCATTATCTCATCTGGCCAATGGTTGGGGAGACTTGGAGTTGTTCTTGCTACCTCCAACTGGGAAGTGCCCACCCTTATTGCTCAAACATGGTGTATACGGATACTTTTTTATCTGGGAGTTGTGATTCCCTGACTATCCACCAAAATTATCAAAAAAATATAATTAAAATAAATTTTCTGGCACTGCATTTGGATGGTGCAGTCAGGATCATTGATGAAGGGCCTGATGGTTATGGCCTTGGATAATGATAAACGACCCACCACCAAAATGGGTATGGGATCATTCACATCTCAAAACGCATTTTATAACGCCAATTCCTTATATAAAAACGAGCCAATTATCATCTCTTGTGGCTCTAATTTGGATCCCTTTTAAGTATACCAGATCACCCCAGAGAACCATAATTGACCCCTACCATGATCCGCAGAACACAGGCGGTGGAAAAGGAGTTACTTATTCAATATAAAAATGTTTATGCAATTGCTGAAGATATGGTGAGATATGTGATCACAGTAGTAAGAGTAGCCAACTATCCCTATCCATTCTATGATGCGGAAACATACCTTGAAGGCATGTCATGCCTGAAGAAGATACTTATAAAAGGTGTTAGCGTTGTTTGCTATGAATGAAGACCATTCAGGATATTTTTTGTTGACTGCTACCCTTTATCCCCTTTAGGAAAAATCAGCACTACTACTTTGGTGGATACAGGAGCCTCTGAGAATTGTATTAACCAAGTCCTAGCCTACTACATTGAGCTGAGCTACTTGCAAGGTGGTATGGTTAAGGGAGGGGCTTCCCAAGGTATACCCACGCTTAAAATTATGGGGTTATTTGATTATCAAGTTAGAAAATACCATTTGTTTGACCGTTTCAAGCTATCAAAAACCTCTTGTACCCCATCATTTTGGGTGTAGAGTGGTGGCGAAAGTTTGACGTCAGAACCAACTTGAAGGACAATACTTTATCCTTAACTTTAAAGAATGGTCATGAATTAGTTGTCCCTTTGGCTGAAGCAAACTCTCAGGGCAATCTGTCCCACTGGCCCAACATTCACACTCTCAGTCTTGCTCCATTGCTGAAGCCCTCTCTGGAGGTATCCTTACCTTCCTGTTTGAAGGGGTGGAATCTTCGTTTGATGCAGCTTCAGCCAATGTACCACCAGCTCATTCTGCGTTTTATTGAGAGTTCAAGATCACCGTTGATCTGGTGGTATATCTTCTCCCATTTACCCTTTGACTGTACTGCAGAGCGGCCTTAGATGTGTGGATTAAGGAGCAGTTAGAAAAAGGCGCAATTTTTCAGTGAACCTCTCCAGTATGCTTCACTTCTCTTTGTGGAAAAGGCTGATAGTACCTTATTCCCATGCATAAATTATGGGAATCTCAACAACGTCAAAGTACCAGACTTGCATCCCATCCCACTGGACCCACAGATCGCTGCTATGTGGAGAAGGCCTGAGTCTTCTCCAAAATGGATTGCTTAAATGCGTTCAATCAGATACAGATAAAGAAAAGCCAGGAGTGGCTTAGCGCATTATGAACCTGAATAGGAACTTTCTGTTTTGGGTTAAGCCATTTAGCTTTAAAATGCCTCTACTATCTTTCAACGCCGTATTGATGCTGCTTTGGGTATCTAATGGGGTATGCACGGTAGCTTACATGGATGATATTCTGGTGTTCTCCCCTGATAATAATTCCCAAGCGGTACACCTTCAGCAGGTGGTGGAGAGCTTTAGGGCAACTTACCTTACGTTAAAAATATGTATAGTTAAATTCTTCAAGTCTTAGGTCTCCTTCCTGGGCAACGTCATTTTTTACCAAGGGCAGATGATAACTCCAGACAAGGAGAAGGCGATTTGTTATTGGCCCACCTCAACTTTGATCAAAGAATTGAGGAGTTTCTTGGGGAAGTTTGCGCTTCTTAAGAGATTCACAACAAATCTTTTTAAAGTGGTGGCGCCCTTGTATAAGGCGAGTGGGGCAAAAGTGCTACAGCGGTCCCCAACTTTGCAGGATGCCTTCTAGGTGGTAAAGTGCACCCTGCTGTCCACGTCCATCCTTTGCCATGTTGACCCTAATAGAGAGTTTATTGTGGCTTCTGATGCCTCCAACTTCTCCATAGCGGTAGCTCTATTACAAGTAGGCGAATATGGAATAGAGCATCCAGTGGGATACTTTTCCAGTAAGATGTCTTTGCCTGAGTTAAACTATGCCATATATGATAAATGAGTTATTAGCAGTGGTTGAGGCGCTGACTTATTGGCGTCATCACTTACATGGCTCATCCCAACCCTTCTGCATATGCATAGACCATCGTGCCTTGCTATACTACCATGCACCTCATGTCCTAACCCCACAGCAGACCCGTTGGCATGAGACCCTTGCCCAATTTGCATTCTCTTATGAGTTCACCAAGGGCAAGGATAATGGTTTGGTGAATGCTTTGAGCCGCAAACCTGCACTAGCTCTTGATTCTAAGAAGGTAGAGGTGCATAATACCCATTTGATGATTCCGCCAGATAAGATTGTGTTTCAACATCCCCCTCCCTAAGCCCACGGGCCAAGACTGGATCCTCTGGAAAATGCGGAGGAATTTGGTATGTTCAGAAAGGTAGTCTTTTGAAAGTCTTTGTTGGCCTTATATACTAAGGTCCTTGCTAAGAGTGCACTGAATATGGAGGATATTACCAGGGTTATCATGTGAAGGATGAGATAGTGTGGTTTCAGGGTTGCCTATGAGTTCCCGCTGGACCACTTCGCCTGGAAATCATCTGAGACCATCACGATGGAATCACCTTTGGTAATCCTGGGAAGGTGAAAATTCTAGAGCTAATTCACCGCACTTACAATTAGAAGGGGTTAGCCACGCAGGTTGGAAGGTATTGTAAAGAGTGCCTGGTCTGTAATTTAATGAAACTGAATTGCCAGCCACTAGCGGGGTTGTTGGTACCAGTTTAAAAGGCTGAAGGGCCTTGGACTTCATTATTGGTGGATTTTATTGTATAATTACCTTTGTCTGATGGCTACGATGCCATCATGGTAGTGATGGACCGTTTTATGAAGTTCGCCCACTTTATTCCCTGCAGAACCAAATTTACTGCGGCTGAGATGGCTAGTCTCTCCATCACTCATGTGTTTGCTCTTCATGGGTTCCACTAAGAAATAATTAGCGATTGTGGACCCCAGTTTATCTTTATCTTTTGGGAAAAATTGTTTAAGACTCTGCAAATCCATTCCTGCCATTCAACTGCCTATCACCCCCAATCAGATGGGCATACTGAATGAGTGAACCAATTCTTGGAGCAGTCCCTACGGTGTTACACCACCACTGATCATTCAGATTGGGCTTCCCAACCCCATGGCCCGATTCAGTATAACAACGTCAAACATGCATCAATTAGTTATTCCCTCTTCTTCGCCAACTATGGCTTCAATCCCGCCTTCAACATGGAGCCCTTTTGTGGATCCAAGGTAGAAGTGGTGGTGCACTTTGCAAAAATGATCAAGAAGGTACACCAGGGGGTGAGTACAAATTTAGATGTGGCCATGCAGGCTTGAAAGGAGAACGCTGATGGGAAAAGACAAGTTGTAATAGCGTACTGGGAGGAGATCTCGTGATTCTAGATGCTAAAAACATCACAATCAAGCAGCCACGCAAAATTATGGGACCAAAGAAGATTGGTCCTTACTGTGTTGTCAGAAAGTTGGTCCACACCTTATACCTGTTGGATCTCCCCTCTCATTCCAAATCTTTTCTGCCTTCCATGAAAATAAGCTTACGTTATTTGAGGGCCCCCTCCAGAGACCCCATAGGCTTATCTCATGGATGGGGCGCCAAAGTGGGAAGTGGATGAGATTTTAGCCTCACACCAAGTAAGAAGAAGTCTGGAGTACCTTATATCCTGGAAGACATTTGATACAGAAGCGAACAGGTGGGTACCAGCGTGCAACTGCGCCCATGCTCAAGACCTGACTAAAGTTTAACATGAGCGTTTCCCTCAGGCTGCTGGATTTCAGTCTAAGCAAAACATTGCTGCTATGAAGTTAGCCCCAGCCCACAAGAACTTCACCCTGTCAAAAGCCCTGAAGGGGGGATGGAGCCCCAAAAGGGTGAGAGGGTAATGTCATGTCCAAATGACATAATCGAGGGGACTAACTATAAGGATCAAGCTAGTCATCAGGAGGCCAAAAAGGTGAAGTTGGCAGGCCTTCCTGACCTCAAACATACCCTAGATCAACGCTGGGTTAAGGGGAGATATGCCCAGGTTGATCCTGAGAATGTGCGAGAAGTTTAGCCCTGCTTTATAGCAGGGGAGTTAAAATGAACCAGCTAGATGATTAATAATGATGGTTCACTTCAGTTGATCAATGAACGGGGTTTAGACACCCATTTAACTTTTGAATCTTTAACTTGGGTTGGCCTTGCCTTCAGTCAATCACTTTAGTTTGTTCAATTTTGAAGTATATTATCCTGTCAGATGGAAGCATGCGCTTATTGGTGCACCTGGGCTTAGAACCACTTCCACTGATTGATGATTCCTCCCCCATTGCTTAAGTATGATTCCTCAAGACCAACCTTCCTCGTTGGTCATCTCCCTTGCCAATAAAAACCCATTAGTTTACATTTTATATATATATATTTTGGGGTGAACCTGCGAGCAGACCTCTTTGAGGAAGTCTCAAACAAAGTCAGCCGTTTTATCTGCACATAATTTAAATCCACAAATGGTGCATCACTGGGCTGCCATAGAACCCTCCAGACTGTGGCACCCAAGCACTCCAGCTCTGATCACAGCTTGTATATGACATCCCTTTGGGGCTCACCCAAGTCTTGTCATCTGTTCGCTACCTATTAATAAATACCGCATTGCACGCCCTTTCCCTTTGTACCTTTAGCTCCAACACCCTCTGCGGGGCTATTCTCACCTTAATGCTAATGATTAGTTCCCTGGCATTGTTTGTGTACCGCGCACCTTCTTGCTGGGAAATGTAAAGTTACAGACACTCTCCTGGCATGAGTTGACCTTTTAGAACTCTCAAAAGACTTTTCAACATAGTATAATTTAATTTTAGGTGTTTAGTTGACAGCAGGGATGATGAATGCATGTGGTGACATCTTAATATACTTTATCCAATCAGCCATCTTAGCAATCTTTTTATTTTGGCCAATTACAAGTTTTTTTAGTATTTTATTAGTAGGTAAAATATCTTTATCCTCCAAAGCCCCCTTCAGGTCTATAAAAAGGGGTTGTTTTCTCTTAGAGATAGCATTAATTTAAATTGATATGCGGGTAAACTTCCAAGTTAGTTCACTTATTTTTCTAAAGGTTTTAAGTTACCTTATTAACTTAATCTAAACTATTTGGCTGAGTATTGGGAGTAGATATTATCCTGATCTGAACTATTATGCTGAGAGTTAATCCAAAAATTAATTTATTATTTGAACTATTTGCTACTGGAAAATTCTTCTAAACTGGTTAGAAAATCAATTGCCTGATAGAAAAATTGTATTATCATCTGATCTTAATAACATTACAAAATTATATTGATAAGTTATATCAGGAAGTCTGTTAAATGAAGGATGTAAGATTCCAACTTTCATAATATCATGAGTTAAATAAAAGTAAGTAAAAAAATTTAAAGGAGCAAAAGGCTAACTTGGCTTTTGGTCTTACTTTGTCAAAGATTTTACCAACATACACTTTTAAATAAAATAAACAACTTCATAATTAGCTAAATGACCATTAATCCCTTGATACTTTTCTTTCTCGTTGCAATCACTTTTGCAACCTATTCAATTAAAGACTGAATCTAGTTTGATAATCTCACAGAGGAGATTAATCTGCGCCCATGTCAGGGAGAAGTTGGGCAAGCAAGGTAAGGGGCAGGTGGAAGGCCCGCAGCCTCCAACGTTCAAAAATGCCCCGGAGAATCCAGTGGAATAGACAAAAATCTTAAAAAACTGGTGGTCACAATTTCTCCAGAGATACTCGCATGGAAAGCACAATGCAACCAGTATATCAACATGCCACACTCCCAACCACTTTTGTCAGTGGAATTTGGAGTCTGCATGTATCTGGACATCCAAAAATGGCCTTATGGGAAAAATTTTGTGAAGATATACACAAAATTTTCCTGACCACGGTGTACATTGCACCTCACTCCATGTCACACGGTTGGCTGGACCTAGATTTTGAGGCAAAAAAGCAGCAGATGAGGCTGCAGTGGTGCGCATAGTGGTCAACCTCCCTGAAGGGCAATGGGTCATTGAAACCAAATGCACCAGATGGACAAAATCAAACCAAATTTTCCTCACGTTTAACTTTTTGCCTACTATGGTAAAATATAACATTTTGGAACAACACCTGAAAGATGGTCTCACCATATATGGCGAAATACAATCTTTCAAAATGCAACACTTCACGCTGATGCCACACCTGTGCACCGGCAAAGACATCGCAGTTCTGACCCCAACTGAGTAGATTGTGAAGGACCTAACCCAGATCCCAAACTCCACTTTTATTGATATCACAGGGCATACCACCCACCCATTCCGGGTGACCGTGGACAGCGCGCCCCCCATTTGCACCCACTGTGACATGTTCAGCTATAAGGTGCACGCATGCCCCATCAAGGAGGGTGTCACATTCCAAGAGCACCCCTCAGTGGCCATGGCCAACGGAGAGGCGCACTATGAACCAACTGCAAGCACCAAGGAGGCTTTCCCGTGGGAAGCACAAGGCTGCTACCTATTGGTAAAGCCTATCTCCCTGCAAAAATGGAAGAAGGCCAAGCAGGCCCATAGGGCCGTGGCCAAGGAAATGGCCAAGGCCACCACCGCTATCCCACACTCACAACGCCAGGAGGACATGGAAACCTTCACGGCAGAAGCAACTTGAGAATCCATCAACCAATCAGATTGGGAAGCCCATGCCAAGTGGGCCACTCAATCTGAGGATCCGATGGGAGACTTGATCTCACCCAATCATTGCACCCAAGCTCTGGTCAAAACCGACTTGGGACCTATCCCAACTGAAAATTTTTTTTGACCCGCTCAACGGTGCACCAAAATCATCTGCCCCACAAAAAATTCGTCCGACGTCAGGAAAACAAAAAGTGAAGGCCAAAGCCAACGTGACTCTTTCCACAAAAATTAACAAAAACTCCAATAGTGTTGCTGCTAACACCTGCGCTGCTGTGAAAGCCCGTGGGGACCTAGAAGAGGCTGGTGGGCCCAGGGGCCCACCCCCTCACACCTAAGGTGTGATGGGGGAAACCTTCACTTTAGGGACGTTGAATATCGCCGGACTCAAGGCCTCTTCAACCCAGGCTAGGAAACTGAGTTTTTTACAACACAATTTACCCGTGGATATCCTGGCCATCCAGGAGTCCCACTGTCCATGAGGTTCTGAGGAAACTTGGAAAACAATGCTCCTCCCATCCCTATCCTTTTGGTTGAAGCACTGTGGGGTGCTAATTCAGAAAAATAATTTTTTCAAATTCGTATCCTCAGAAACATTCCTAAATGGCTGAGTGCTCGTCATCACCTTCTTGTGGGCCAATGTAGCGCATGCAAACATCAACATCTATGCCCCAAATGGTGCACACGAGCGCCGGGAATTTTTCTCATCAGTCAAATCCCTCCTGCTACCTCCTGATTCTTTCCTAGTTGGTGACATGAACTGTTGGCTAACCTCATCAACGGACTGGTGGCCTCCCTCACCCCACACCCCACAGGGTCACATAGAACTACATGTTCTAAAGGCCACCCTTGGGTTAATGGATGCGCTGCCATGACATGCCCCACTGCTCAAAAACATGATGCGTCCCCACATCCACAACGGCCAATCAAGGTCTATGACCCACATCGACCTTATTCTACGCTGGCGAAATTCTAACCCCACATCTCCCACTTCAAAACAACGAAAATGGAATTCTCCAACCACCGACTGGTCTTGATAACCTACCACCTACCTGTCACAGTTGCTAAGGCCCCACATTAGTGTAAAATCCGCCCCCCTAGCTTGCGTCGCCAGGATTTTTCATGTGGGTGGAAGAGGCAACTTTGGCAAAAAAAGTTTGTTGCACTGTTTTGCGCGGACCCCATTTCCACATGGGCAACTTTCAAAGAGGACACCATCCGCCACTCTCGCCATCTCTCCTCCAGACGCTCATGAGCCACATCAGCAGTTATCTTGCACGCTCTGGCAGAATTGGCACACTTGGAGTCCAACATTCCAGCTACGGGATACGGCCCTGCATGGGGCCAGAAGTGGGTGGAGGCAGCTGCCCACCTCAACGCACTCAAAAGGCAACACAAACATCAGGTTTGTGTTCAATACAGGGCCACACGCATCACAAAAGGTGACAAGTGCACTGCATATTTCTTTAAAAAAATTTTGCACCATGCCATAGAGTGGCCTGCACACAGGTGCAAAGATCGGATAATTCTACTGTAGATACACCAGCCAAAGTGGCAATCAAAATGCAAAAATATTACTCCAAGTTGTACTGAGCCAAACCAATTCAGCTGGCCAAAGTGGCAGAATTTCTTGACTGAGCTCATATCCGCACTATTTTCTGATACCCGGAAATAATGAATTTAATTACTCCAAATGAATTATGGACAGCCATTCGCGGTGCGCCAAACCAAAAATGCCCAGGCCCAGATGGCATTCCATATGAGTTCTACAAAAAATATTTCAAATATATATCCCCACTTCTGCTTGCCTCACTTAACCAAAGCCTGTTGGAAATGCGCCTCCTACCAGGAGGACATGAGGTCTTTACTGTCACACTCTTCAAGAAAGGGGATAAGCTTGACTTAGCCAACTGGCGCCCCATTTCTCTAACAAACACAGACACCAAAATTTTAACAAAAATTATGGCTAACCAATTAGGGACTGTAGCATCTGCCACCATCTCCCCAGAACAATTCGGTTTCATCCCCAGAAGGTTGATTTGGGATAACGTGCACTCCGTGGCTAATGCATGTCAGTCCACAGCCTCTGGGGCACTTGTATTCTTGGACCAACAAAAGGCCTATGATAGAGTAAACTGGGAATACCTAAGGGCCTGCCTCCATCAATTCTGCCTACCCTTTTTGCTTCATCAACTGGGTGATGCTGCTCACAGAATCTGCAACAATGGCAGTGCGTGGCCCTGGCTTCCTAACGGAAGTAGTCCACCCTCAAAGGGGCTTGCGACAAGGGGACCCCTTCAGCCCACTCTTATACAACTTCAGCCTTGACCCACTACTGCGAAATGTGAATGCCCATCTCACTGGGGTCCATGTGCCAGGCCAAGCCCCAGCCAATATATTGGCATTCGCAGATGATTGTGTGGTTGGGGTGTCTAATAATCAAGATGCACGTGTGCTTGAAGCTCTCATCCAGGAGTATACCCGGGTAAGCAACGCGGCACTGAACGCCTCCAAAACTGAAATCATCCTCCTTGGTCAGTTTCAGAACTGCTGGGCCCCAGCAATTAGTTCCCAACCTGGCCCATCTGCTCGCCCACATCCATGCCTTACTAACTCAACACACACCGCTCCACTGGTGCTCCCCTTTGTGCCACGTCCTACCACAGGACTGGTGCGCCATCTGGGCGTGTGGATGGAGGCAGGCGGATACGCGTCAGCAGTAATGGAGTGCCATACTCTAGACAACGTGACGAAGCAAATCGCCTCTCTTAGAGCCCACCCTACTTCCCTTACTGGCAGGGTTGTTTTAGCCAACTCTATGCACCTATCTAAAGTCTGGTTCGGAGCCCACGCCATCCCCTTCTCCCCAAGCTTCTTCAAATCCTTGTATGCCTTGCTGCAAGGATAGCTTTGGTCAGGCAGCCCTCCACCAGTGTGGCTAGAGGTCATGTTTGGCCCTCATCATCATGGTGGCATGGGCCTGCTTGACTTCAAAGCCCATGCTGCCAAGATCCTGGGCACCTGGATTGCGGCCATCACCGCTCCTACACTCCCATCCCAACACTGGTCCCGCGCAGCCCGCTCCAACTTCTCCCAAGCCTTGGGCCTCAACAATCCATCGAACCCCCACTCCCTGATGAAATACCTCGCATCACACACATCAGCCACAGGTCCTCACGGGACAAAAACCCACTACAAACGATTCCTACTCTCCATGTGGAGCGCAGAGTGGAGAATTCGTATTAGTGGACATACAACCCAAAGAGGCCGCCCCTCTCCTCAGTTCACACAAGAGGTACAGGGGCTACCCATCCATGATGGCGTGATCCCCATTTGGCCCCATGTCCTATCCAGGGTGGACTACCTGGACATGATGGACATCCCTTATTCCATTGAGACCCAAAAAACAATCTGGAAATATGTACATCACCCTCTGTTGCAGCCTCAAGTCCGCTCCCATGTGTGGCGCTGCCTGAGGTGGGTGTTCATACAGCTGAGTACTCTAACGCTTTAACTAATCCTGTGTCATGTGTGGCCAGTATGGAACACTGTTCCACCGCCTGGAGAAGTGCCCCACCTCTAAAGTGATATGGCGCGAAGTTCAACGTCTGCTGGGCCAGGATCAAACGCAACCCTTCAGTCTGTCAAGAGATATGTTTGCTCTATCAATGGCTCCTACCTCCCTTCCACCCTCCCTCCATGCTCTGGTGGTTGCAATCGCCATGTGGACCATCCACACGATTGTCTTAGATGCCATCGCAGGCCCCACCCCCACCCTCCCAGAAACTGTCCACAGATTCCAGTCTCATTTGGTGGACCACTTTCAAGCGTGGATATTTGGATACCTCCCACTGCGTCGCCGACAGCTGGTCTCCTCCTGGTTCCCAGTCTGGTTCATCAAATCAGACCCCTTCCTCCACACGTGCTTAATAGTGGCTACGGCCCCTTCACACGCTCCCTCCCCTCCCCATAAGTGGCATTCCCGCTGGCAACAAGAGATAGCATCGCTTCTCTGGGGTGCCTCCCCCAGTACTAAGTTTATCTGTCCTGAGTCATATTCAGAAGTGTCCGTCCCATGGTCAGCCTTCCCCGCAATAAATTTAAAATTTAAACCATTAATCACTTGATAAATGCAAGACAATTGCAAGCCCAATATTGTGAGAAGAGCGTTATGGATGAAGAAGATTGTAAAATTGGTCAAAAGACAATGGGCATTTTGTGGTGGAATCCGTTGAATTGGGGAAATAATTCTATATATATTATAAAAACTCGCCCAAATAGTTCAAGTTTAGGGAGCCAGAATATTCTGATTCATCAGCAGGATCAAGGGAGCTCTTCTGAGGGCCCTCCTCACCTTATCACGTCTAGTTCAAGACCAACACCTAAGTGGGTACCACCCCATTTTATAGGCGTGGTGGGGCCCCCAAGATGCAATAATTTAAAAAAAGGGGATTGGTTAAATTATATTAAGTCATTACCCCACAGGTATGACTTGCCTAAGACTAATTCCCCTTCCATTGTTCAACCAAAATAAATCAAGTTTTCTGAGCTTCATTAGGTTAATTTAACATATTTCCTAATTTGGACTATACCAAGATATTCTAACTTACAATTGAATTCCCTTTGACCCTCAATATAGTTTAAATACTGAATGGTCAGATATTGAGGGTTTGTTTTTTACCCCCCACAACACTAATAAAACTACTGAAACTTTAATTCTAGTTTTTATTATTTATTTATCTTATAGTATAATCAGTGGTTTACATCCCATATTTGTTGGATTTTTAAGCCCTAAACGCACCAGCGAGCTTAAAAATCCCTAAAATCCAACAAGTGATGCTCACTATAGGGGACCCATTACACCACAAAAAAACAACTAAAACAATGGAAATAAACCCCTGACTAGCCTCTATTGAACTCCAGCTAACTAGTGCTTTGTCTTGCCTCAAAAGGCTCAAGCAGCACTCATTGCAAAACCCTTATGGGGACTCCCTGGGTATCCATAAATCCCCTTTTAGGGACAAGTTTACCCCGGGCGAGGGAAGTATTGCTTCTTTCCTCTTTATGTATGAAGTTTCTATGAAAGGGGTAACATATCACCTTAAAATCAAGTACCTCCTTCCCTGCTTGAGTCATGGCGCTCAAGAGATAATGGTTCCGCACATGGCCACCCTCAGCACCTGGGTGGAGGTGAATCAAGCACTCAATGAGGAATTCGGCTCTCTACAAAGTTTAAACAGGCAAAAACAGGCCTTTATATGCCTTAGCCTGCAACAGGGCGAATCCATTGCTTCTTTTGCTAAACACTTTTACAATAAAGCTCAATCCTTATTGCTAACTAAAATGCTACCTCTATATGATGCTATTTGTGGCTTACTTGGCTGGCTTGGTGTCTCATCCCTCCTTGGCAATTCATCTCTCCTCTGTAAAGCGCTCATTTAAAAGTTTTGAGATATCAAGGAAGCTTTGCTAGAGGTGACTGAGATTTATGAATGTGACCCTATGCAAGAATCTCTGAGCTGAGCATCTATGCCGACTAGTTTAGCCTCTACTAGGGCTGCTTCCCTCTGGAAACCTACTCCTACAGAGTTGCCATCACAAACTGCTTCTTCTTCCCATAACAATAATCAGATGGTAATGGCTGTAAAGGTAATGCTCCCCTTCACCTTCAGCTTGGAAAGCTCAGTTGGTGGAAGCAGTTTTCCATTTTCCTTGCCCATCTTCTTTTTCAAAGTGGCCTTCCCAAGTGGTCCCAAAGCCAGCTCCAAAGCATAAACCTTTTTCTTGGGTCCCAATTGCTCCCACTAACAATGGATTAAATGAACAGGTCACAAAGGAAAACCACCTGCTTCACAAAAACACACAGCCACTGAACAACCCAAAGATGTTGAAGTTAAAGCATTCACATCCACAGCGCTACCTCTCTCAACCTCTTATCCAGCTAACTCTATTCTGAACCCTATCTCTATAAAGCATCATAAACCTCCTACTTCAAAGGTTAAAAATCAAGCTGTTACAATTGCACGCCTCCCCCAAAAGTGAGTAAGGTGGAGGAAAAACCCAGGACCTATCCTGCCCTAAGGGAATCCCTGAACCTACCTCACCCCCTATGGGCTCCCTAACATGCATCAATAACCCCTTTGATGACAAATCTGAAGGAGGTGAAGGTGTGGGTCATTATGTTCTAGGAGCCCCAAGTGAAGTGGAGGTACCTGACCAATTAACCTAGAGAGATTGGATTGGGCTAGGATACCCCGCCAAATATATTTTTATCAGGTGTTGAGAGGCCTGGAGGTTATTGATACCATCAGTGATGCTGACCAGCTCATTGCTATAATGATCCATCCCCTCAGATTGTGTATACACTGCAGTCTATTTGGGATAAATTCCCTGAGACTGCCAAACGCCTTACTTCTACTCTCCAGCTGAAGGAGGTCCTCGCTCTTCCCCCCAACTTGGGTAAACTTTAACCAAAGTGGAGGTCATTGTAAATGGAGTGCAGGTTAAGGCTATTCTCAACACTGGGTCCCCTGTGAGCGTTGTGTCATCTGAACTTATAAAAAAAAATTAAGTCGTCCCATGACTTTGACTATACACAAAAGTTTGGAACTGTGGGGCCAAACAACACTCATGCCATTGGGGCCTACTCATCTTTACCCATACAATTTAGAAAACTTCTCCTCTCAGCCCCGCAGTGGCTTTGGCCAACAATACCTATGATCTACTCATTGGTACCCAGTTCATGCTCAAATATGAAGGGGTTATTAACTTAAAGCAGGGCTATCTCTCCTTGCTTAACTATGAGGTTCCTCTGATTTTGAAAAATGACGAGCTTAACAAAAAAGATTCTTTTGCACCATTGAGTTTCCCTCTTCCGCCTTCTCATTACATTACACCATGGCAGGATGGCATACAAAAACTTTGCCTCCATCAGTGGATGCCCTCGAGGTTATCCCTTTCTAGCCTAAGAAGAGGTATAAATAAAATCAGGTGACCAACGGTTAGTTGACACTAAGATTACCATACAAATTCCCCACAACTTTTTATTGAACCTAACTAGCATTGATGGAGTAAGTCCTTTGGAACCCAGAGTTTTTCCAGGCGTGCTAGACCCTGCCTATCAACGAACTATCAACCTTCTGCTAGTAAATCTCACCAAGAAGGATATGATTGTAAAAAAGCATCAAGAGATTGAAAGGGGTATGCTGATTCCCTTGATAAAATAAAACAAGTTCACTGTATTGGGTCTATGGCTGATATGGGCTTACCTGCAGACCAATCACTATGCACTCTTCCTTCTGCTCATATTTTTGATGAACTAACCCCTACCAAGCTTGACAAGGTCCACATCTTACTGGAGTCCTATAGTGACATCTTCTCTACCTCTGACACTGACTATGGGCACATGAAAGGTTGGACTCATACCATTGATGTGGGGATGCTCGCCCTATCAGCTCCAAACCCTATTGAAAATCCAAAGTTGAGGAGCTACATATGCGGACGGAGCTTAAACAGCTTCTGGACGCTAGATTGTTGGTGCCTTCTCAAATCCCTTGGTCATCCCCGCTCCTATTGATTAAAAAGAAAAAGTAAGTCATTGGGTAATTATGGACTATCACAAACTGAACAACCTCATAAAGAAGGACAGTTATCCTATCCCCCGCATTGATGACGCTCTGGTCCAACTCTCTGGGTCTAAGTTCTTTTACACCATGGATTTGGCTAGCAAGTATTAGCAGATGGACCTTTCTCCACAGGATCAGTAGAAGAGCGCCCATATCTGCAGTGAGGGTTGTTCCAATCCACTCAGCTACATCAGGGATTGTGTAATGTGCCTGCTACTTTTCAGTGGGCCATGGATCACATTCTCCAGGACCTTAAGCTGAGCTGTGTAATCATATACCTCAATGACATCACAGTCTTCTCCAAGACATTCAACGAGCATCTCATGCACCTAAAGGAGGTGTTTCAACGCTTGTGAGAATCCAACATAAAGCTAAATCCCTCTAAATGTACTTTTTTTCAAAAGAAGTTGGATTTCCTTGGGCATGACATCCAAGATGAGATACAACCTCTGCAAGATAAAGTCAAAGCAATATCTAATATGCCCACGCCCAAAACCCTTTGTGAAATTCTTGTATTCTTGGGCATGATGGAGTATTACCATCAGTTCATTCCCAAGTTCGCCCAGCTTAGTGAACCCCTTGTACATCTCTTGGCTAAGGACACCCCCTTCTATTTGGGTGCTGAACAAATGACCGCACTTGAGAACATGAAGGCACAATTGCAAAAAAAGGTTCATACTCCTTCATCCTGACTATGAAAAGCCTTTCATGTTATTCACAGATACCTCTGACTACGCTGTTGGAGAAATCTTGGCTCAGCTGGATGAAAATGGAGTTGATCATCCTGTTTCCTATTTCAGTAAGATGCTCTCAAAAGCTGAGTGCAACTACAGCATCACTGAAAAGGAGTGCCTTGCTGTCTTGCTCTCTATCAAATATAATCACCCTTTTTTATATGGGACTTCCTTTAAAGTGATTACTAACCACACATCCTTAAAGTAGTTACAAAATATGAAGGACCCCACTGGGTGGTTGGCTCACTGTGCTCTAAAGCTCCATCACTAAGATATGACCATTGAGCATCAAGAAGGGACATGACATATGAATTTTGATGGGTTAACGCGTCTGCCTGTCCTTCACCTTAACAATAGCAAAGCAGAGAGATTGCATGATCTCATAAATCCTGAGGCGTGGGCAGATGAAGATGAGCCAGTACAAAAGATGCTAGCATGGCACTCTTGCAATAACAAGGTAGAGAGTGGGAAGTTATACAATAAAGTAGGATTAAACTGGTTGCCCTATCTCCAGCCATCTGAGCGAGTACCCGTTATTATGAAATCTCACACTATCATGGGCCATGGTGAAGTCTGAAAAACCTATGAGTGAGTTAAAGAGTGGTAATATTGGGAGGTATCATGGAGACTATAACTGAGATCAGGATGCTTGTATGAGCTGCAAAAAACAATTTATCTTCAAGACCCATTATCAGTACCAACCTACAACACCCCAACAACCCTTCAACACCATAAGTTTGGATGTGGTAGGTCCAATCCCTCAGACTACTGGGGGCAATTGACATATTGGTTAAAATAGATCATTTTACTAAATGGGTTGAAGCTGTGGATCTCCCCGCTCAGACTGCAAATGCCACAGCTACTTTCTTGCATCAATATATCTTCATATGGCATGGTTGCCCCAGGTCCTCATTTGTGACATTGGGAAAACTTCATTTCCCAGGTATAAAAGCTTCTTGCCACCTCCATGGGGACAAAACAACTTTACTTAGCCCCCTACAATCCATCTATCAATGGTGCTGTAGAAAGAGTTAATGGGACCCTAGTCTTTATACTTTAAAAATGGCCAGTTTAGACCCTCTCCACTGGGACCTCTACTTACCCAGTGTGCTCATGGCCTATCATATTAGTTACTATCATATCCATAAAATATTCTCTTTCCATGTGTTATTTGGGCAAGAACCTGGGGTACCAGCTTTATTGGCCAAAGATGCCTTTTCTGGCAGGACTGGTACTGAACAAGCCATGAAAAAGTTGGCCCAGCACATTATCCAATTGCAGTCTGAGGCTATGACTAACTTGGTGAAGACTGTTACTAAAGAAGTTTAAGCTGCTAATGAGAGCTGGGCTCCTCTTCCATCCTTCCAAATATCTGACTTGGTACTTTATTATCACAATCAGATCACCCCTAGAAGTGAGAAGCTCAGAAATATCTTGGAGGGACTATTTGTAGTCACATATAAGTGAGGGGATAAATAATCCATTAAATCCCTTGCTTCTGGAGTCACCATCAACTGGGTCCATGGCCAGTTTTTATACCTTTACTCCCCTTAATACTCTTGAAGGGGTAATGTTAGACAATTTCAAGTCCAATATTGTGAGTAGATCTTTATAAATGAAGATGATTGTAAAATTGGCCAAAATACCCAGGCTGTTTTATGGTGGAATCCATTGAATTGGGGCAATAATTCTATAAATACTATGAAAACTTGGACAAATAGTTTGAGTTTAGGAAGCTAGAATATTCTGAATCATTAGCATAATCAAGAGAGCTCTTCCAAAGTCTCTCCCTGCCTTATCAAATCTAGTTCAAGACCAACACCTAAGCGGGGACCACCCCCTTTTATAGGCATGGTGGGGCCCCCAAGATACAATAATTTTCTCAAAAAGGATTGGTTAAAATATATTAAATTTTTACCCCATGGGCATGTCTTACCTAACACTAACTCCCCTTCCATTGTTCAACCAAAATGAATCAAGTCTTCTGAGCTTCTATAGGTTGAATTAACATATTTCCTAATTTGGACTATATAAAGCCATTCCAACTTACCATTGAATTTTCTTTGACCCTTGATACAGTTTAAATACTGAATGGTCAGATATTGAGGGTTCATTTTTTACCCCCCATGACACTAATAAAACTACAGAAAACTTAAATTCTAGTTTTTATTATTTATTTATCTTTAGTATAATCAGTGGTTTACATCCCATATTTGTTGGATTTTTAGGCCCTAAATGCACCAGCAAGCTTAAAAACCCCTAAAATCAAACAATAAAGTCATTTAAACTATCTTTTTTTAGCACTAGGTGGTCTCAACAAAACCATTTAAACTATCTTTTTTAGCACTAGGTGGTCCCAACAAAACCATTTAAACTATCAAATCAACTGAATATCAAACTGCTCAGCCATAATAATATACTAATTACCACTAAAAACCAAAATTTCACTTCTTACATATAAACTTTTTACTTTACTAATAAAATTTAAATTTTGGCAAATGTATATCCCCTGGTTTGCTTACCCTAAATAAACAGTTTGAAAAAGTATGGTGGAATATTTTTTATGGGAGGATACCTCAGTGGTAGAGTATGGACTCAATGTCCACTCCTCCCAAGTTTGATTCCGGTACATAAACTTTGGGTAGGGGACGACTATGACTGTGTTGGCGTTGCGCACCAATGCCCCAAATCAAGCTAGCGAATAGCAAAGGCGGTCCGTGGAGTTCCTGGCTTATCAGAACGCCGCCCATGGAGGTTTTCCGGATTTTATCCTCCTTTCCCATTAATTTGATTTCCTCTTAATCGGTGCGGTATCGTCCCCAGGTTGGCCCACCTCGAATAAAATATTGTAAGTTTATCCGGCCTTAGAAATTGTGCAAAATTTCGATAGGTTATATTAGGAAGTGTGTATAATGAAGGATATAAGCTTCCAACACAAACAAGATTCTGAGTTAAAGAAAGCATGTAATAAACAGTGACTACCTTATTGATAATCGATTGTGGTTCGAATTCTTTATAAAACTTGATCGTCGCAAAAATCACTTTCGCAAAAAGTGATTCTAAAGTGAGTCTTCTGCCGAATAAGCCACCTATCCTTGATTTCCTAAAGGTTTAGCTTCAGCTACAAGATTCAGAGCAATTTGCTGACCGTAAGTACTTAGTTAAGCCTCGATTACTCTTTTATTAAGGCCTTAGCGAATCTTGATATCTATGTTTTCAAATTCAACTACACGTTTATTTCAAAGGAAGTTCACTAATATCTTACTGAGACTTTCTTTTTTTAAGAGCATAGTGCATAGATTAAATACTAGTTGTCCTTTTATTTTAATATTTTTAAAGAAGCAAAATTTTCAACATTTCTTTTCTAAAAGTTTATCTAATAACTTTCCTTCTCATCGCCTTGAATACGATTTTTTTCAGATGAGCTATAATCAATATTGGGAACGTCGTCGAAGAGCTACAGACTCTCGCTTCTCAGCATTTAATAGAAGACACCCTTCTGATCGGGATTCGGAAGGTTGGTCCTCTCAATATCAGCCGAAAGATAGGTACAGTGGTTTTGAAGAACATAGACAAAGGGAAAGAGTTGGATATTGTCCAAACGATGACAGTAGGTATGGTGAACCTTACTACCACGAACTTTGGCGGGGAGCTACGTTTGATTGGCTTAAATTCCCTAATGTTTTGAGCTATACTGATCGATTCGCATACCCTACTTACCCAATTTATCCTCATGCTAGAGAAGAATTTAATAATCCCCACACACATTACTATAGACGTCATCGCGAAAGATATCAAGATTCGTACAATGAAATCAAGATCATGTTCCTGTAAATAACAATTCAAATTTAAGAGCACCGGGACTGGAACGACCTTCCTCTTTCCTTTTTAATTCGGAAGTACGCGATTTTACTCCCTCTGTACCCGCTGCATTCATGGAAACTAAGAAACCGCTACTGGTTGTTTTTGACCTTAATGGTGTTTTAGTGTAAATTTCCATTTTAAACTCTACTAAAACTTCTCAGTTATAGGAAAAACAAAATACCGCATGTTCGCCCTTTTGCAACAGAATTTATTGACTTTGTGGCAAAGAACTTTTATATTGCTGTATGGAGTTCTGCAAAAAAAGAAAAATGTTGATTTGATGGTTAAGAAACATTTTCGGTTAATCAGAAAATTCTTCTTGAGCAATGGGATCGGAGCTATTGTGAGCTAGAGGGAAAGTTTCATCTGAAATGCAACACTTACAAGGATTTAAGAAAACTATGGAAAACAATTAATGGACGATACTATGAGATTCTGGGTTCGCGCTTTGATGAAACTAACACAATAATCATTGATGATTCTCCCATCAAAATCAAATATCAGCCAGCAAATCGATTATGTTAAGCGAATATGGAAGAGTCAATGCCAAAGATGATGAGCTTCGAAGATTAAAGGACTACTTTGAGCTACTGGTACAGAACATTCCTGAGAATCGTCAGCCTTTTGATATTCGAGCCTTCTTGAAAAATACACCTTTTCAAAGCAGCAAAATAATTTAAAATTTTATAATAAACTTAAAAAATTTTAATTGGAAAAAGTTCTGAAGTCTTTGTTTTTTCATATTTAGATTTATAAATAAAAGTTTAATTTAAAACAACTCGATTTGTACTTACAAGGTGAGCTTTTTTGTTCTATTTGTGCTTTTGCATGGTTTATTTGTGTTTTTAAATACAACCCTTAATGCTTTAAGCACTATGATGGTTCGTATCTATTATTGCCTTTTTGCATTTTCATTTATTAACTTATATACAGCAACATACATTATCTTGATTTTCAGTTTTAAAGGCTAATCTTTAGCTTTTTAATTTTTTTGTGACGCACAGCTCAGCAATTATATTAACTTTTTTGCTTTATTATAGCTTTTTTTTCGTCACTTGAGACGAAGCTACAATTATTTGTTGATATAAATTCGATACACAATATCATATTTTCTTGCACAGTTTTATCAATTTATTTTGTTCATTTTGTTTTGTTTGACTAGATTTTATCTACTAGCTGACATCCATGCCTTGCCACGGTGTACCAATATACAGAATAAGCAAAAAGTTTCTTTTTCTATGATATAATATCTTCATTCCTAAAAAGTATAACAAAAAACTTACTATACTTAATTACTGATTTGTATTATGGGATATAATTGGGGGAGATGGCACAATAGTAGGGCGCAAGCTTTATAAAATTGTCATCCTAATTCATTACCTAGCGAAATCTTGCAATGGATGAATTTTACTATATTAGAGTTGTGCACCAATTTTGAATCCAATATAGTAAATAGTAATGTATATCATAGATTTTTGCCTATGACGCCAAAGCATGAAAAAGCTTCATAGTGCCTTTTGCCCTCTCTTTCTAAAATTCTACCCCTTTGATACTTTTTAAATCTAGCGGATATATTTACCTACGCTTTATTTTACTTTAGATAAAAGTTAATTCTTATTAATATAAAATACTGTTGCACAGTTTAATGATCATATCAGGTCTTGGCTTTTTGTTACATGTTTAACCTAGCAACTAAACTAAAGATAAATATGGTTAGTTATTGTTATTAAATTTAATTCGTTTCTATAACTTTGTAGAACCTTACTAATATATAGCTAATTTTCTTTATGGCAAAAGTTTAATATAATTATAGTTTATTTTGTCAAATTATTATCAACTACAAAGCATCATTTTGATCCTCAGATTAGTGTTGGTCACTATTTAAACTATATATCTGTTATTATAAAAATTATTGTAAAGTATTTTTAGTAATTTATTCTGGTAAACTAAAGAACAATATTAATATATCTTAGGCTAAAGGTATAAGATTATAACTATAAATTTTACCCTATCTATTGTACATACATGTAATCCTTATCAAAATCTCAAATTTATTTTATAGTTTTTTAATTTAAGTTGAAATAAAGTATTTTTAAGCACTAAGCTTTATTATAAAATTATATGAGCTATCACTTTGGCAAAGTTAGGATATACAAGAACTTCTTATTGTATATGGTGCTCTCAGTTTTACAAATTTTGCAAAATAAAAATATATTTCTACATAATAAGGATATTAATAAAATACTTTTATAAAATTTTTGAATTAGAGTAGAAAATAAGAACTTTTTTTTATTTTATTCCAAGGTATACTTTAGTTATATGTATTTTGGTAAGCAAGCAGTCTCTTTGTATATTATTGCAAAGGTAAAAATGTTGCTTCAGGTTTACCTAATAATACCTTACTGTAACTTAGATCAATAGTTGAATAGTACATCCTCCTTCCTTACATTGCTAATGAAATTGTCTACTTACTGTAGATAAGATTTTAGTTTACATAAATGGCATGTTTCAAACATTAAACAAACAGCATTGTCCTCATATATCACATGTATTTATAAAGTCTGCTGGCAGCACTATCATCTTACTATCAAATAAGTACAGCCTTCCCTAATGAAGTTTGCACTGAAAACTTCACCATCTTCATTATATTCTTAAAATGGTTGTCTCACCTAAATATGCTAACGTTAGAGCATATTGATATGCTTGAATAATGGGCACCACTAGTGCTAAAAAAAGATGCGCTTGGATAATAAAAAGAAAAACTTACATAATGAACAAAAACATATATATATATATATATATCTGAAATTGCAGATAATATTAAATAAATTCTATTTTTATGACTCTTAAGACTAACAAATTTTTTTCTCATTGTATAGAAATGCTTAAAGGTATTGTCTATCAAAGTCTACTTATCTTAGATTTTAAATATACATGACTTTATTTAAAGCTTGTTTTATAAATCCTGTAGCTTTATTAACTTCAGCTCCAATTTTTACTGCCGTGAATTTTGTGTGCTGACATTTTTTTAAGAGTATAATACTTTAAGTCCTGAGTTTTATGCCATCTTATGTAACACATATGATAATTCTAATCTTTACTAACTATTATAGATTTTAATCTTAAAACTTTGCATAAACTATAATCTTAACCTTAGCTAAAAATACAAAATGCACAAAGCTTTAGCACATCTGTTTATTTACTATTCAAAACAGTATCAAATGCTTTGGTTTAAGAACATCTAGTACCATTTCTCTAAAATATGTGCTATTGTATTAGAACTACACTTTATCAGTATATAGTAATACTTATGCTATCTAGATATATCAATTATAATATGCTTTTATAAATATAACATCAAAAAGTTGTTTTCTTATTTTCAGTAAATTTCACTCTAAATAATTAAATCAAACTAAGTTTTTATATGCTTTAATTTAATTTTACAAAACAAAACACAGATAATATCATGCATCTTACTTTTAATATAAGAATATAATCTCTGGGTTGAGTTCCAAAAAGTCTATGAAAACTAAAGCTAAGTAATCAGCAGAGAGACTTTTAAAACCTTTACCAAGTTCTAAAAAGTCACTGATATGAATTGGTTTGTGGTCTAATGTAAAGATGTACTCTTTCTGGCGCTCAACAGAATAAAAAAGCTATCATAAAACTATCCCATAACTCTTAATATCATTATATGCAGTAATTAAAAGTTCCAAATTTTTGTGAATTGCAATTATTTCCTAAATTAAGGGATTTTTGTCATGGATGGACTTATGATAGCCAATTTGGTTATTGGAATTCATCCATATATACTAGAACATTTTTGGAACATCTTTATCTCTAAAGATACTACCCTATACCCTATAATAAAAATCTTTTTGCCAAGTTGTAAAATTTCGTATGGAGTTTAAAAAATATTAAGTTACTAAGAATCTTTACTTGCAAAAATTTATTGTATCAAAAGTTTTTGATATAAATTTCTACTTTGCAATTTCAATATGATTAACTTTATAACTATACCAACTTCACAATAAGCTCATCAAAGCATAAGCCTCATAAATTCCTTGAAAATTCTGGCACTTCAGGTACTTGTTATTCTCTTCTTTTGGTTCATTTTTAATTGTTTTATAAATTTTTTTTGTAAGATCTATAAAAATCACCTGGAGCACTTTTTCTGATTTTTCTCAATGCTTTAACCTGCTTAGTCTTTACCCTAAAAAACTTAAACTAGAACCTCCTGTAAATTTCTTTACACTTTAGTATATATTACTATTAAAGAAGTAAGTGAAAACTCATGCTCTGATGCATAAGGTGATACCACATCTTTTTCAAAGTTTAAGAGGTTACAAAAATGTCTTTAATGATATTATGATAGTTGTAAAAGCTATTATAGTCCTTATCTTTGCTAAGGCTTCATTTATACCTAGGCAAATTTTACACATAACTACATGAATTTGTAAATAAATATATTTTTATTAAATACCTTGTTCATTATTCCAAAAAGCATTTCATCAAAATAGATAAGTCATTGCATGCTTACTTTACTATAAACCACAACATCTGATTTTTTCAAGATTTTATGCCATATTACTTTGCTTAAATAATAGGTATATATTCTAAAAATTGCTTTTATTTCATATTAGATTGAAAAACATTTTATAACTGATTCTTTAGATTATAACTATATCTAAATATTAAGATCATTTTTACTACATTATTATTGTTTGCCTGTAAAAAACATTATAAATATAAACTTACTAATTATTTTATCTACATAAGCAAAAATGTTACTCATAATCTGATTATTTAGAAACTAATCTTAATAAATCTTACATTGCACAGCTAATTTATTTTTCTTATTTTCTTATATATATTTTTCCTACCAATTTATGTTAACTAATTAAACTAAATCACCTAAAACTATCTATTGTGAGAGTAGTATAGTTACCTGAATTGGTATTTTCTTAGAATAATTATAATCACTTGATAAAAATGTGTTTTAATGTTATAAATTGTTGTAAAAATTTATAGGTTTTGATTATTACCAGCCAATAACCCAAATATACTTATTACTATCACAGGTTAGGGTTTTGTGCAATTTATCCACATTGTATAGTTGTTGATATAATTGGTTGATAATAGCATGATGACTATTATCTGTAGTTGAATGGAAGTCCTAGATCTTGGCCCAACGCTCAGCCAGTATTTCCACTTGAAATACATGTGATGTCTTGGAATAAGGACTCATTCCCTCATACCATCTAACCTGATTATCTCTTAGATTCCCGTTGATGGTTTCTCTGGTTTGACACACAGTCAGCAGCAATCCCCAATTTGTTTTCGCTTCTTCTCTGGATCTCCACTCAGATCCTTACTCTTTTTCTCAAAGAGTCTCCCAATTATTACACACAGCAATAATATCCCTGAAAAAGAATAGAACAAATGAAAGCTGATATAGTGTACTAAGCTAGTATATCTATTGTATACTATGTTGTCTTTTTTAATTATATGTGAATTCTAGGGAATTTATAGTGGGGGATTTGGTACCCAACCCTCAGTTGACACTTCTCCAATGAAATGGCAGCCATTGCTGTTGAATCACCCATTCTTGTCTTAGCAGCGATGATCTTTTCCATCCTGGATAGGACTCTGTCTTTGGACATCTTTGAGACCTAAAATGAAAAGTGTTGGAAAGCGTGTCCCTAATGGTTTCTACTCAATTCAAGCAAACCACAATATTTAGCAAGTGACCTGCTTAGGTAATGGGATTTGTTACCCATTAAGGCAGGCCATGAACCAACTGATCTATTTTCTTGTTGCAGGTGGCATCACTCGCCTCACAACTTACTAATTACATTTCCAATCAGTTGGTGATGAAACCTGAATGATCCCAATTGGTACACCCAATAGTTAATCAACATTCAGATACCCCTATTTTGTCAGCAACTCAGCTTGATGAGATTTTAAGCATTCATCTGGATCAATCCCTGATGGATATGACTAGACAAATATCCTAAAATCCCCTGAACATAGCTACCCTAAAATCAGGGTTGACTAATTTCCAATTCACCTCACATTAGGGAATTATCCCCTAGTGATTCCTGTTAATCTAGCTGGTTAGGAATATGGACAAAAATCCCAATACATCCCCCTCTTGCCTAGATTTCCAGTGAGAATAGGACCAGGGCAGGAGAACATTACTTCAGACACTTGGTTGAATACTTTATTTGCTCAAGTGGAGTATAATCACCAATACTCAACGCTGCTCTGTATGACCTTCAGCATGAGTCTCTTTTCCTCTTCCTCCTTGCTACCACTTACTCAGAGCGTGGTCCCCATGATCTACTGTCATGCTGGGCTGATTGATTTACTCATGATGATATTAATTCCAGGATCTGGTTTTCCCCCCATCAGGGTATATGACCTGCTGTCATATTTGGGATCCTTGGTCTGGCATCCTCAATTTCCTGATTTTCTCCTCATCCTTGACAGGAGACTCTTGCTGTTGATATTTATTTAATGGCTCAATTAAGAATGCTCATTTATGTATACCCTTGTTATTTTCTTCTCATAACCTCTTGGCTCATATCATTCTTAATTCTTCTCTGGAGAGCTTATCCTATTGATTTTGAGATTAATTTCTCCAAAATTGGAGCTTAATTGATTGTAGAGTGCATAATGTCAACTATCAAAAAAGTCTGACATCTCCCCTCTCATTCAGCTCATATGTCATATTCTGAGTCGTGGTACCAACAGCTGCTCAACAGTTTATCTAACCAAGATCTTCAGCTCTTCCAGCAGAAGAGTCAGGCTGAACAATGGAACCTCTTTTATGGTGCTTCCAGGACTCATACACCTAATCTGGCACCAATGGCTAGTCCTTCTATGGAACTACCAGAAATGATAACCAACCCTTCAGAAACCAGGCTAGCAATCATCTCAAATGACTCTTGGCAATTCTCCCTCTGTTGTCAATTCCAGAGTTAGCTTTAAAAACTCTTCTGGATTCAGCTCCTTTTGCAGATGCGCCAATAATCATCATGAATGCTCCTAAAATAATGCCTTCACTCTTGATCGTTCCTTTCTTGCTGGGTCAGACTTGCTTCCTGAGGTCCTCTTCCAACTTGGACAGTATTACAAGCCAGATGTCTTGACCACTGAACTCACCATTGACAACAGCATTCATTTCAAACTCCCCTAGTCAGAATTGAGGTCCAAAGTCACTGAGGCTTTATCTTTAGCGCTGAATCCTTCCAATCTTGAGAACATCCTAGATCAGGACATTGCCACTTATGCTCTTCACTTTGCTGGCCAAGTTCTTCAAAGTTGGGCCATGAAGTTTCAGCCTCTCCTGGATTTCATTGCTCCTTCTGCTTCAGCTTCTGAGAAGCTCATAGTTTTCACTTGCAGGATGCCATTCACTCCTTGCATGACTATCTCGTTTCTGGGCTTCCCATCAGTATCTTCCACTGATGGCTTTAATAAAGGTCATGATTCAGCAACCCCCATCTAGTAACCCTTGTTTGCTGCTAGCCCATATATCCAGAGTTCTTGACAAAACCCATCAGCAAGTGCTCAAGACTAATATTCTAGCTCCAGTACCATATTGGGATTACTCAAGGTTATTCGCTGACTGCCTCTTCTTATACTGTTGCTTTCCTCTCAGCTCCAGGGTTTTGCGATTGGCTTCATCCAACATCTCAATTTCCCTTCCCCTAGTCAATTTCTCACAGGAATCTGCATCTTCTCAATGAACTTGGTTTCGTGTAGGTCTAGCCCTTGCTAGCATCCAATCTCACATAGATTTTGACAGGTTATTTATTCCTACAGCGATCCATCCTCCCTCTCCTAAGAGGTGACATAGATGGAACCATCCCCAAATTGAGGATAATCAATAAAAAATAAAGATTATAAAAATATATCAGTTTTTTCTATGCAGTCTTATAATCTTTTTCCAATATCTATCAATATTTTATTTTTTTCTTCTTTTTTCCATGTGACTTGACCTTGTCTTAGTTCAGCAATCCATCTTTTTTATTTTTTTCCCATCTGGATCCTAGGTAAACTTAGACCTACCAGTTTTCTATGGTTCAGAGGTTCTTTTTTTGAACTTAACCATCTAGATTGGTTCAGAGATCTTTTTTTAAGATTTGACCAAATCATTAGGACATAACCAACTTAATGGTTCAGCAGTCCTTCAGGAACTCTTTTTTATTATTTTTTTCATCGATCTATCACTTCAAATACTTAGCATGGGCTCAATTTACTACTCTTCCATCCAAGAGGTTTTTGGTGGAATAGCCATCAGTTGACATTTTAGCAATAATCTCAAATGGACCTGGCCACAATGCAAACCAGTTTGTTTCTTATACTAAAACCATGCGTATCACACTAGGCTACTCTTTTTCCTATTTGATATTCTGCTAAGGCTGGTTAGTTCTTATCATCTGTCAATTTCGCTCATATCCTTTTCTTCAAAGTTATATCAAATGCTTGTAATTGCATTTCAATCAGAATATTTATCAATTGGTTCAGGTACTTCTCAACACTCATCCACAATGTTGGTTCCACCACTGAATATAAAATTGGTGGTAATGCAGCCTTCCTCCCATATAGCAATTCAAACGGAGTTTTTCCCTTCACCTGTCACAGCTAGTGACATATTTCCTGGAATCAACCGCCCTTCTAAAGCCAAGTCCAACAAGCCCTTGGGGTAGAGACCAGAACCCATAAGGGTCACCAATGACCTATCTAAGGTCATTTACAAAAAATGGGTTTTGGCTTTGCCAGCCAGGGCTGAGGAAAACGGCTTATTTGAGGCAAAAGCCCAGGCGGGAATCAAACTTAACACAAATAAAATCACAAAATATGAGGTTATGAAATCTGGCCAAATTTAAAATTTTTTAATTTTGTTGAAAAATGACGAATTTGTAGCTCATATCAGATTCAAACAACCACTGGAATCCTCTTGAAGCAACCCTCTATAAATTAAGTCCCAAGACGAAAAAACTTTGCTTTTCTTAGATGTTCTGATCACCCTAATAAAGTCTAGTAATTTTTTTGCTAATTTCATCTATAATTTTTGTTTCCTTGAACAAAAGAAATATACTTCTCTGAAGATCTGTGATGGCTGGAGTTCGTTTTTTGCTCTGGTTTGCACCCCCTGCTGTACGTGAGCCCTCCACCCACTCCGCCGCCTATTCTGCTGGCTCCGCCTCCTCCTATTTTCTGGCCTTTGCCTTGAATCTTATGCCACCCTTCCCAGCTCCCTGGGCCTCTTGTCCCTGATGGTTGTGGCCAGTTTGGTGTGCGTTTTGCTCCAAAGATTTATATGGAAACACAATACTGACCATTTAGGACCTTTCATTGTTTTGTTGGGTCACTTGGCCTTGTTGTATCACCTTTGGCCTGTGTCTTTCCCTCCAGCGACCTCCTGCGCTCCAGTTTCCCTGACATCGCCATTTGATGACTGATATTGTAGGCAAACATCACCAAACTTAGGTACGTTCCCCACACAGAAACTCTTCCTGTGACCAGCTTCCTCAGCGTTGTGGCCATCGTTCCATTAACTCATTCTACCAGTCCATTTGTCTCTAGACAGTAGGGTACAGACAGAACTCCTCAGATACCCATTATCTCATTTAACTGTGGGATCACATGAGATGTGAAGTTTGTCACATTGTCACTAAGCAGGACCTGCGGGCATCCATGTCAGTATACTTGATCCAGGATGAACTTTTCAGTACTGGGAGTGTCCACTTTTGCCAGGGCCTTTATCTTGACTCATCTTTTCAGATGGTTGATTGCAACCATTATGTATTTGACTCCCCCTGTGCTCATCATCAGCGGTCCCATCACATTGATGGATACTGTATTCCAGGCAAATCCAGGGCGGACCAGTCAGTATCCAGTTGTATTCTTATGTGGCTTGTGCAGCTGGCACTTCACGCAAGAAGCTAGATAGTCAGCAACGTCATAGTTAATTGACTCCCATAAAGTACTTGCAAATATGGTCAGTCGTTTTTCTCAGGCCTCCATGCCCAACAACCTTATGAGTGGCTTGAACAATAGCTGCTCTTTTTGTAGCTTCAGGAATAGTAACACCTTCCCGTTAATTGTCTTAAACACTTGTCCATCCATCGTCTCAGTGTTTTACAACGCTTTTTGAAGTGCACCTTGGATTTCTCAGGGCTCCTTCCCAATTTCTCCATCAACCATTATCTGGAATAACTCATCCACCTGCTGGTATACCATCTGGATCATTGGCAACTACAATAAGTCATCTACATTCTGGTGTGAAGCCCCCACTTGATGGACAATCTCATAATCGTAAGCCTGTAGCTTTAGTGCCCATTGAGCCAGTCATCCTTCTGGTTCTCTCAAATTATGGAGCCAACGCAATGAGAAGTGGTCCATCACCACTTTGAAGTGCGTTATGTGGATGTACACCCAAAACTGCTTAATGGCGTAAATGACCACAATGCATTCCCACTCAATTATGGTTAGTTCCTCTCAGCGGCTGAGAGTGTCCAGCTCACATATGCCACCAGATGTTCGTCCCCATATTCATCTACTTGGCTTAATATGACGCCAATCACCATCAATGAAGCATTAGTTTATATAATAAATTCTCAATCAAAATTTTTATATTTCAAAATTAGAGGATCTATTAGGTACTGGTGTAACTCTGAAGGATTCCTGCGCTTCTTCATTCCATACAAATCCTCTCTTCAGATCCTTCAACAGATGGAATAAGGGCTCAGCGATCCTGGCAAAATCTGAAATAAATCTTCTAATATATTGATACTCTTGGCAACTCATGCTGGCAATCTCATCTCATCATAGGCCCAATAATCATGGACCATAAAAATCAATACTTATTATTTTACATCTTCTATATATATTTTTTGTATTTTTCTTTTGCAATGGGACTTTAAACTACAAAAAGGTTCAGAGGTCCTTCTTTTCCCCTTCATCCAAACTGGGTCCTAGGTATAATCTGACCTACAATTTACATGGTTCAAAATCTTATCCTCTTAAGATTTAATCATCCATTTGGTTCAGTGGCCCTCTTCTGAGACTTGACCAAAATCTCAGGACATAACCAACTAATAGTTCAGAGGTCCGCTGGAAACATTGAAAATATTTTCTCTTAGGTCTCTTACTTCCAAATTTTTTAGTATTGACCTTCTTCACTATATGGCCAGCAGCGCTGTTTCTTTATGTATAAGCTACACTTGCCAACTTTTGGAAATACTCTAAATATATTAGGTCTTTCATCCTGACTGGTTATTCATCCAACAGGTCTTAATTTCATCTCATATCTCAGCAACTGATGCTTTAATCTTCCTATCTCATTAGTCACAGTTCCATCTGATTGTTCAGATCGTTTTTCTTGAAAAACAATTTTTGGTTTTCATGGCCATCCAAAATGTTATAAATAAATCCACTGGTGGATCTGTAAACGATCCCTTAATTACACAGGTTGATCTGGCCTCGTTAGCTTCATCCAGATTTTGTATTGAATTGATGAACTCGTCTACAACAATTTCTGATCATTGATTGAGTGTTATTGAGTCAAAAGATTCTCTCCACTATCTTGGATTAATCGTTTCCTGCTTTGACTTCATATCTTCATTGGTATGGCAATCCAATAATCTTAATTGATTGCTTCCTATTTCATCCAATACCTCATCTAAACACTCACTCCTCAAAACTATTTAAAGTGGACCCAATTTCAACCCAAGTTAGCCCTGCTGACACTCCTCATCTCAAGTAGATGTTGGGTGAAACGGTTTTTCTTGCAGCCTAGATATGGAACTATCTAGTGCTGCAAGACCTTTTCCCAGATATTGAGTATCTTCAATTTGCTTCACTTGGAGCTCCACTTTTGAGCTGGGTGAATGCCAATGAAAGTGATCCACATCACGTTCTTTCTTCATGAATGTTACTTTTCTTAGTAACATATTGCCAGAGTTAGAAACATCTTAAAGGACATCATGTTCTAATCTATTCTACTCAACTACACCCCTGTAGTGAGCACAACTTTGTAAAAATTTATAGGTTTTGATTATCATTGGCCAATAACCCTTATAAACTTATTACTTGCACAGGTTTGGGTTTTGTGCAATTCATCCGCATTGTATAGTTGTTGATATAATTGGTTGATAATAGCATGATGACTATTATCTATAGTTGAATGGAAGTCCTAAATCTTGGCCCAACGCTCAGTCAGTATTTCCACTCAAAATATATGTGATGTCTTGGAATAGGGACTTGTTCCCTCATACTGTCTAACCTGATTTTCTCTTAGATTCCCATTGATGGTTTCTCTGGTTTGACACACAGTCAGCAGCAATACCCAATTTGTTTCCACTTTTTCTCTTGATCTCCGCTCAGATTCTTACTCTTTTCCATAAAGAGTTTTCCAATTATCACACGTAACAACAATATCCCTGAGAAAGAATAGAAAAAATGAAAGCTGATAAAAGTGTACTAATCTAGTATAACTACTGTATACTCTGTTGTCTTTTTTATTATAAATGAATTCTGGGGAATTTATAGTGGGTGATTTGGCGCCCAACACTCAGTTGACACCTCTTCAATGAAACAGCAGCCGTTGCCATTAAATATACATCCTCATCTCAGCAGCAATGGTCTTCCCCATCCTGATTAGGTTTCCATCATTGGACATCCTAGAGACCTAAAATAGAAAGAGTTGGAAAACGTGTCCCTAATGGTTTCTACTCAATTCAAGAAAACCAACCATATCTGGCAAGTGACCTGCTTAGGTAATGGGACATATTACTCATTAAGGCAGGTCATGAACCAACTGATCTATTTGCTAGTTTCAGGTGGCATTACTCGCCTTACAACTTACAATCACATTTCCAATCAGTTGGTAATAAAACCTGAATGATCCCAATTGGTACACCCAATAGTTAATCAACTATCAGATACCCTATTTTGTCAGCAACTCAGCCCAATGAGATCTTAAGCATTCATTTGGATCAATCCCTGATGGATATGACTAGACGAATATCCTAAAATTCCCTGAACATAGCTACCCCAAAATTAGGGTCAACCAATTTCCAATTTCACCTCACATTAGGGAATTTTACCCTATTGATTCCTAATATCTATCTGGCTGGGAATATGGGCAAAAGTTCCAACAATTATTAACTGTAAAAAATGATAAAGACTTTTTAAAAAATATTGAATAATCTTATTAGTATATTACCTAAATTTATTAAATAAATTTATGATATAGGTAAGTTAATAAACCAGTAGTATACCAAAATTCAACTAGCAAAGGTTGGATATGAAAATGTAGATATATACTAGTTTATCAGATGTGGTTTTCTTTTAGTAAACAAATCAGAAGCAGAAGCCTAAAAGTATGCAAAAACACCATTTACTTGATTCACAGTATAGGTGCATGTTATGTAAATGCAATTTATACAAATATGGTTTACCTTTATCAATGGTATAGACTAAGTAAATCAGCAAGCAATAAATCTAATTTTGAAACCAAAGTCTATTTTAGACATATAAAAATTGTTTTAGTATAATTAAATAGTTTATTTTATAACACAACTAAGTCTTTTTTAGTACTAAATGGTCTCAACACAAGGGGGATAAAAATGTTTAGTAATTTACTCTTATTCTCCTAAGAGACTGAGGTGGGGAAAGGGAGGTAGGAGGTTTTAATAAAGGGTTGAATGTGCTCACAATACCTGTGCTTCAGTTTTAGCTGAGATGGGGAGGGCTGATGATGTAGTGAAAACCGTCAAAGCCATATCAAGTTGGACTTGGAAGTGGGTAAACTAATGAGGCAGCGTCCACACCTGAGCGTCAAATGTGGCATATGGAAAGGAGTTGTGAATGGATAAGACTACCTTGGCATAGTTATATCCAGATGGATTGATGGCATCCAGGTAATGATTTCTCAAACCTCAAGCATTAGACTGGGCGTATAATTCATTCCTGAGCCTGGAGGTTTGCGCAGATCCTAGGCCAGTATATTACTTACCTGGTTAGGCGAAAGATTGTGAAGATGGGATTTTAAGGACTAAGCGCCGTGAGGAAAACTCTAACATTGGAAGGTTAAGCATTAAAGCCTACTGTCCTGTAGGAGCAGTGGATTAATGACAAAGTATGTTGGGCATCTTTGTTGATAGTAATAGGCGGAGACTTTATGCCAGAGCCACCTGAGGTCAATTCTTGTTGGAGGTGGAAGGAGCTTGAGAAGTCTTGAGCAAATAGGAGGTCTGTATAGTGCATTGATCCAGATACCAATGGTTTGTCCGGTAAAACATATTCATAGCAATGGGTACTAAGTCCAGGGGCATCTCTTCTATAAGGAAAGGCATAATGAAGCCGTGAAATTACTCACTTCATGATCAGGGGGCCTGTACTAATAAAGTGCTTAATGAAGGTCTGAGGCGATGGCTTGGGTGGTTTATTAAGAACTCTCTAGAAAGGGTGGCGATTTATAGGAATTCCCACAGATGCAGGTACTTTTTGGCGGAGGGCAGACACCCAAGGGATTAGGACCATGTCCCAGCAGATGATTGGACATAGGAACTTGAAGTAGATAAGAAGGCGTATGTCCTTGTTATCAGGAGTTTAGGACCCCTTTGCAGCATGGTTGTCAATAGTTGATAAGGCTGTAGGCAGGTTGTTAAGCCCCATATCTAACAGTGAAGCAGCACGTTGTACTAAGAGTGGAAGATGATAGAAAGGAACAGACATGTTTGAGGAACCAAACCTTGGTCAATAGGAACAAATTAGTCATTATGGCTTTCCATGAGGGGTATGTTATGAAAGTTGCAATTTTCAATATTGCCGTTCAATGCCTCAAGAACCAAGCCCTTGTTGTCCTTCAAAGTCATTCCCTTTGGGTTGTGAGGACCCAAAAGTTGGCAGAAGGTACCATATGTGGAATCAAGCCCAAACAGTGAGGGAAGGTGAGGTAGACAATGTGCACCACTTTCACTTAGAATGTTAACCTTTGCACTGGACGCTTTAGTGTATCTCTCAAGGATGATGTTGGTGAATCTGACGTCCTATGGAGAGACAAACGCAAAGACTGTGTCATAAGAGAAGGCCATTGTGAAGCTGGAGGCTTCCCAAGGACCTGAATATTAGACAACTTGTATTGGAGCACAGTCAGGAGGGTATTAAAGTTATGTTGTTCAGTATATGGCTTAGAGGGTCCCCATGTGGAGACCTTGATCAATCACTACTGCCGCTGTGAATCCCATGGGAGCCAAAACTCTAGTTAAAGTTGGTATTAGATTGCTGAGATCCATAAATGCTGTTCAGGGACTATGGAAGCAGGCCAGGGTGGCATCAGCATATGTGTAGGTAATCAATAATAGGCCTTCACTAAGCCTAGGAGAACCACAAAACCATTTTCCTTACATAAGTTAGTGGTCATAGTCTCATGAAGGTTGCTGTAGCTGTCATACAATGGGTTTCTCAGATTGAAGCTGTGTTATTAGGAATTCAGGTGAGGAGAAATATATTTGGAAAGCCATATGTCCAAAAGCTTTGCATAGAGGTGTGATCCGCGTTAATCATAGCAATGGGACGCTAGTTTACCAGGCCCTCACAAACTGTTTTCACATGTATGATTCTGATATAGAACCTCTAAAGTCGGGTAGTACCTCCTCATTTTCTATGAGGGTCGCAAAGAGGTCTCAGAGGGTGAATACTATGGTCACTGGTTCATGAAGAAAACCTTAAAGGGTATCCTTCTTAGCCCATGTGCTATTAGACAGAGGGATTAAAGCAGGATTTCATGACCACCTGAGTAGTGACTGACAACAGAAGAGCTTCATCATCCTGTGGGTAAGTAGGCGGCTCAGATGCATGCCATTGGAAATCCTTATGTTAATGAGTCCATGATGTTGTCCTGGAAAACATGAGTAAAAGGTATGCAGTTCATACGTAATTTCATCTCTATCTGTGATGGTGTCACCAATCTCAAGGGATGCATTTACTTAACGTTTGACTGAGTTTTTTTTGGGAAGAAGAAATGGGTGGGGTATTTCAAGTTCATAGTAGTGGGGCAATATGAAGTTTACAGAATGTATCTGGCAACTGATTTATAATCAATTTTGTTGTGCGGATTCACAATTTCCAACCATATGGGGGAGGGAGTGAGATAGAAGTTCTGCTCATGGTGCTTTAATATGGTTTCAACCCATTCTTCTGTCACGAGGTGAGGTTATCTGGGCCTTAGAACAGTTGTAAGTGATGTGTGTGAGCCCCACCTTAGTCGCTACATAGAGTTTGAGGGTTCATCATGTGAGGGCGGTGGAAAAGGTTAAAGATTCATGTACGTTCATGGTCAGCATGCACTTTAGAAACATGTAGTTCTGGTATTCTATAGAGATCCATGGATAAACCCCATATGATGGTATAAGCATAGTGGCCAGAAAATGTTGAGTGACCTGAGTTTTTTAGTTATTATTACAAATAATTTTAGAAATAATGTGACTAACAGGCTGGGTATCAATCTGGACTATGTAAATATGTGAGCATATATTTGATGTCCCTTTGATATAAAAGATTCTGGTCATACAACCAAGTCCAGGTTAGAGGGAGGCAGCTTATCTACGAAGTTAGTGAAGAAAAGGAAGTTTAAAGTCAATTGGTGCCAGGAAATACCTTATTGCTGAGGGAAAAGTAATGTAAATGTGACTGAAGGTGGCGTTAGAATTTCCCATGAGGATAATGTTCTGTGAAAAAAGTTTACCGAAATTATCCAGGAGCTAGTTAATTTAGCAACTGCTTTAGGCAGAGAGATACAGGTGACGTATTTGAAAAGTCAGGGGCGGAGAGATTGGCCAAGATGATATTGCCGTCTAGGGGTTCTAAAAGGAGTAGGTTTTAACCTGGGGAATGAGGATAATGAGGGCGTCATGGTTTATCCAAAAGAAGTTACCTATGTACTGTTCATCTAATCTAATTGTTTTGTGGGGAGGATATAGGTCTCCTGGACAGCAGCAATATTAATATGCTACAACATGAAGTTTCTGAGCAGGTGGGCACTCCACGTATAGCCTTGCAGCCCATTTGCTTTGATAGACTTCAGGGCTAGGGTGCTCTCGCATGGACCCATAGTTGTTCCACTTTCACGTTTCAGGTGATTGACAGCACTTTGTCCTGTATTTGTAAAGCTAGTTTTAAGTCCTTTAGCTTGACTTTTAGTAGCAATATGATTGAAGTGTAGAGGAGGAGGGGCGAATCGTGGCAGTGGGGCAGAGAACTTGGTGACCCAGCATAGGATGCTGACCCCACTAGGGTGTGGAGGAAGGTTTGAGGATGCACAATATTCTCCTCCATGATATTTAGAATTAATGTGTTAAAGTCCATTATTTCTTCCTCCAACAATGCAAATGACCCTTTCATGATATTCTGTGTGAGTGGTGAGAGGCTTGAAAATTTGCCACATCAACAGGTCATTATTTTCCAGTCAGAGCCAATTTTTGGTGCTTCATTTGAAGCTAAGGTCTTATGTAATTTGAACTGTGGATTTTGGTGGTTGCACCATGCGGCATAAGGTGGGGTTGCTAACGTGGCGACCCTAGTAGGAGATGATTTCTGTTTGGAAGGTCTGGATGCCATAGATGGGATGGTGGAAGGTGTCCTATGGGAAAAGAGGCCTGGCGCATTGTCTACTCTATCTGTGTTAGGGCGCTCAGTTTTCACCATATGGCAAATGGTTTCAGGGGTTATGTACTAAACTGGGAATCGCTGTATTGGTTGCTTTGTTGCTTCTAAAGCAACATATGAGCTTTTATGGCCTGGTTTAGGACTTATGGTGATGGCGACAAGAAGCTTCTTGCAAGTAGATCAGCTGATGTAGAGGCGGTCAAGGGCGTTGAATTACAATTAACATGGTGCGATTGACCTAATTCTACAAAGAAGTTCTCTAGGAATATCCCAATGATCGCTATGTGTTTAATGAACTAATATTATGGACCAAAACAGGGGGGTACATGATGCCTTGGCAATGAAAGCCATTTAATTAGGGCTATAGTAATATGAGACGCTAAAGTCCAACGACAGGATGAGTCCAAGCTCTAATAACTCATCATATAGCACAAAATTACGTACTCTGGATCCACAGTGGTTGGCAATTTGAAAAAAGTGATCCACGAAATCTTTTTAAGATTTGCGCGGGTTTGGATATACAATGAGTGACTTGTGGGATGTTAATTTTTATGGTGACACATGGTCTGCTTTGGCAGCGTCACTGATAACACACTGAAGTAATGGTGATCCACTGCTACATGGTAGGTAGTGTTGCTTAAGAAGGCTTAATGAAATTCCTGTAGGTATAAAGTAAATCCAAGAGCAATATTCTACTAGATTATGGCCATAGTATTAAGGAACCATGTAGGAGAGAGTTGAGTAGAGATGTCTTTTTATGCCCTAATTTCAGCTATATTTTTTCTCTCTTTGACAAAGTCAGCTTCAAGCGAATCAATTTTATGATGGGTAGGCACTAACAGTTTCTGCCAAGCCTCATTGATCCTTTTAGTGTATTACTGAGTGATTTGAGAAGAAATCATGAGCGAGGACTAAGGGAGTGACTTGTTTGAGTTTGAAGGTTTCCCCTCTTCTAATTGTGTGCTCCAGAAGTTGCTGGCGCTTCCTGGGACTAGAAAGAATACATGGGCATCTCTAGGTTGGGGTGTTACATTCAGATCAATATTGATTTTAGCCAGTTGGGAGAAAGGTGCTGGTTTATCATTAGCCTAATACAGAATCTCAAGGCTGATCTAAGTAATGGGTGTTATATAATAGCTTAAACTCACCAAACTACAGGTGCTATGAATAAATTAGCTTGTATGTTGGTTTTGCCTGCTTGAGAATTCTTTTTTGGGTGATTGGTTGGACAAGAATGGTATTGTGAAAAGCACCAAAATCTGGAATAATTGTCTTTTTATTAGGTAAGGTCAGTAGAACCACTCTTATGGGGTTTGCTCCAGAGTGGGGGCTATTCCACCATAACAGCTAATGGTTTGAAGAATATATGGCTGTGCGTTGCAATTTTATCTAGGCAACCATGTGACCCAGGACTTTACTTATATTATTTAATTATAAAACAATTAGATGGAGGTATCAATTAATCTAACCATTACACCAACGTCAATTAGTATATATTTACACTTAGAACTTTATCATTTTGCATCAACATTTATTGAATTTATGGAGTTTGTTGGCTGGTTCCTTTCAGGCTATATGAGTATTAGTTGTAATAGCGTCAGCGGGCTTCCTAATGGGATTATTGTTCACTAGGGCAGGTGTGCACTTTGGCAACTATTAACCAGAAAAGATATGATAGAGCGTATGTTTTCTACTTAAATTCAAGGAATATATAGTATAAAATGACATTCCATTCTACTACTGTTCCCCTTGATTGGCAAGACCTTTATTAATCTTCAGGAGAAATTTATCTCCAGTTTTCAAATGATTAAACTATTTGTACTCAGGCTTTCTTTCCCATAACAATCACTTTAGTTACTACAATTCAATTCAGATATTGATTTTTGATAATTACACAGGAGAGATGGGCGATTTTAATAATAAATCTGATAAAACTGGGGTGAGCGTTGAATCAAGAGGTGCGCAAAACGGTGCACCCAAGGGCAAGAAATGCCCTGGAGGGGGACCAGGAACCCAAGCTGCCAAGAAACCACAAACTCAAACACCGTCTGGGTTTATGGTATTTACTATAAAACAAGATCAATACATGTATATCCAATGTAACCAACCCCTTTCAAAGGTGGAGCACAGGCTCCAACTCTTCCTTGGGGATGAGTCCCCGACCCTGTGGGAGAAAACATGTGAGGTACAGCCCTCCCTTTTCCCCCACACAGTATATGTCGCCAACAACAACATGGGCCACGGCTAGATCAATATTGGTTTCAAAACAGCCAAAGAAGCGGATGCCACAGCAAAAGTCAGCGTTGAAATTTCCCTTCCCGAGGGCAAAAAATAGTGTGCACCACGCGCACCAGATGGAACAAAGCAAAAACTTTGTTCATCTCCTTCGACTCACTCCCTACCAGCCTTATTCATAAGGTAATCAAGGAGGAGCTCCGCAAAGGGCTCATAGCCTATGGAGAAATTATGCAACTCAAATTACAATGATTTCGCCTGATGCCAACCCTGTGCACAGGCAAAGCTATTGCCGTGATCAACCCATTCCCCAAAGTAGAAGATGACTTATCAAGAATCTCCCACACAGCAGAGTTTCACTTTGTGGAAGGGAGACAGTCAGATCATTCTGAGTTACACTGGAATGCGCACTGCCTATATGCAACCACTGCGGTTCATTGGGACACAAGGAACATGCATGCCCCGTGAAGGAAGGCTTAATGGAAGCAGACTAATGTGAGGAAGCCATGGACGAAAGTAACAAAAACTTTGCCAGAATGACCAATGGCCACCACCCATTCCGCTGGGGTGAAGATGGACTTTACTCCATCATGGACCCAGTTACACATAAATAATGCAAAGCGGCACAAAAAGCGCGCAAGCGGGCAGCAGCTGAGGTGGCAGCGCATGCGGAATCATCCATTGACCCCAGACAAATTCAAGAGGATATTTTGGATATACACCAAGCCACCCAATCAGAACAATATGCCCAGGTTGAAAATTTTCACAGCAATTTGACTGAGTCACCAAGTGACATCAATCATGCAAATTTGAGGAACAATTCAGCCGAAATATGGGCGAAAATGTGGTGCATAATTCTACAAATTTGAACCCCAAAATTACAGAACCCAATCAGCACCATACATCGAACCATCATGAGACATGTACGGGAAAAGATAATGCGAATTCCAAAAGCCAAAATTCCCGCGAAAAATCAAGTCAGATCAAGGGAACTGACATTGTCACTGAGAGAGTTGGAGTACAGATGTGGAGCATGGCTAAAATGAGCCACGGTGGGTTAGGGCCAGAGGGCCCTTCCAACCGCCCCTGAGGCGCCGCGGGCACCTCAGTGTCAATAGGGACGTCAAACATCGCAGGATCCAGGGCTCAAACATCCCAAGCCAAAAAACTGGACTTTCTGCAAAAACCCCTTGTAGACATCTTGGCCATCCAAGAAACCCACTGTCTACAAGGGGAAGAAGGATCCTGGTCAGCCAGGGTCTCACCATCACAATCAGTATGGACGTCTCACTGTGGGGTGATTGTCCAAAATAACAAAGAATTAAAATTTACAAACTCATTGTAATACCTTCATGGCTGCATCCTGGTAACAACGGTCACATGCCAAGAGGAAATAATCTCTATAGCATGCATCTATGCACTGTGCACTGCAGCTGAGAGAAAACAATTTTTAGAAACTGTTCCAACACTCACCCTCCTACCAGATACCATCCTGTTGGGTGACTTTAACTGCTTGGATAACCCTGACATGGACCAATGGCCTAACCCCAGGGGATACCCACCGGGGCACATCAAATTCTGCACAATGAAGGCATCCCTTGGCCTACAGGATGCCCTCCCCCAGATCACCACTCCTTCCCCACATGACACAGCCCAACATACGTGAGGGAGCTCTCATATCAATGAGCCGCATCAATCACATCCTCATTCCGCAATCCCAATGATAAAGAATTTATAAATTTAAAACAAAAAAAGTCAATTTTTCTGATTATTGACTTGTTTCAGTGTAGTTATTGCCAACCTGAACCCACGCACATGTGTCGCCCTGGAGAAAGTTACACCCAGAAAACATAAAATTACCCAAAATATCTGAATGGGTTGAACACGAGGCCACAAACCAAGAATTCACAACCCCATTAACTCCAGATCCCATTGTAACATGGGCAAATTTTAAAAAGGAACTAATCAACAAAACCTGACATCTTGCATCATGAAGTACACCGCCATTACATCCACAATCAGGCGTACCTTGGTGGAACTGGACCACCTCAAGCTTAACACTCTGAGACTCAGTTATAGCCCCAACTGGGGATGCAAATGGGCAGAAATATCTGCCTGACTAAACACCCTCATCTTTGAGCACCAACACAGAATCAAAGTATCGAACAAAGGTAAGTTCATAAAGGAAGGAGAAACATGTTTGACATATTTCTTCCACCAATTCCACTCCCACGGCAACCAGCCCACATACACACAGGTCCGCAAAACTGATGGCACCGTGGCAACTGACCCTGAGGAGGTCAAAGCAGAAGTACACCATTATTACACTGAATTATACCACAATATTCCAACAGACCCACAAAAGATCACAAAATTTTACAAAATGCCAGAATACAAAGCACTCCACCAGACTACAATATACTAAATCTAATTACATGGGAGGAGCTTTGGGATACAATCTGCGGTGCACCACGTAGGAAATGCCCAGGGCCTGATGGGATACTCTACAAAATTTTACAAAAAATATTTTCAACAAATTGCCCCCCTCCTATTGGCGTCTATGAACCAATGCTTGCTGGAAACACGCCTCCTACCTGGTGGCCATGAGTCATATGTCATAACCTTATATAAAAAAGGTGACATATTGGACCTGGCCAACTGGCATCCAATCACATTCTCTAATACTGACACAAAAAATCTACCAAAAATTTTAGCAGCCAGATTAGGTGCAATTGCCTCTGACGTCCTGTCACCCAACTAGTTTGGGTTTATACCAGGGCGCTCAATCTGGAACAACATAAACCCTGTTGCAAACATATGTCAGTCCAAAGCAACTGGAGCCCTAGTCTTCTTAGACCAGGAAAAGGCATATGACCGCGTTAGTTGGCCATAACTAAAGGAATGCCTACACGCTTTCAAACTCCCACCCAGATTCATAAACTGGGCGATGATCCTTACAGAATCTGCAACCATGGCTGTATGCAGCCCTGTATTCTTAACTAACAAGATCACACCACACAGAGGGCTCAAAAAAGGGGACCCCCTCAGCCCACTGATGTATAACTTCAGTTTTGATCCACTCCTCCGCGTAACTGACTCACTCCTCATGGGCATAGCTGCACAAGGCCAGCCAACAGTCAAGATACTGGACTTTGCGGATGACTGCGTGGCAGGCATAGCTAACAACAATGATGCCCAACAGCTGGAACGCACCCTAGAGGAATACTCCATGGTGAGCAACGCATCGCTCAACAAAAGAAAAAAAGAAATCATTCTCTTAGGCAAGTACACTAACAACTGGGCTACAACACCAGAACCTCATAACCCCATACAAAGGAAAAACCCACTTATCTTACCTTTTGCATCACCTCCCACCATCACTCCTGTCCGCCACCTTGGAATATGGCTGTAAACAGGGGGATATGCCAATGAGACAATGGAAAGCAACCTACTACAGCGGGTAACCAACCGCGTAGCCTCCCTCAAGGGAAGATCCCCAGGACTAATGAGGCGAGTAAAAGTTGCTAACTCACTCATCCTCCCAATACTATGGTACCATGCCCACGCGATTGCCTTCTCACCCACCTTCATAACTTCAATCCGCGCGCTCATCCAGGGCTGGCTGTGGCCCAGATCCTATCCTCCCATACAGATAGAAACACTCTTTGGCCCATGATCAAGAGGAGGCATGGGGCTAATAGATTTTGAGAGCCACGCAAACCACATCCTGAGTACCTGGATAAAGGAAGTACTTGCCCCAGACCTCCCGCAACAACACTGGTCCAGGGCAGCGAGGACTAACTTCGCACAGGCGCTCAAATTAACCAACCCACATAGCCCACCCAGACTACTATCATACCTGGCTAAACACCCTACCACAATGGTCTCGCATGGAACCCCCTCACTTCAAACGCATCCTCCAAACCATCCGCCGCATGGGATGGACCGTAGAGAACACTGGCACTGTGCAGAGAAGGGGATGACCCAGCCCCTACTTTAAATTAAGAATTCCAGAAAACCACTTCCAGAGAGAAATGCTTGCTATGACCCCAACCATTGCTAGAATCGAATACCTAGATGCGTTGGACATCCTCTACAACCTAACAGCACAGAAGACCGTGTGGAGAATGACGCACCACCCACTCCTACAGCAGAGGGTAAGAGCCAACGCCTGGCGCTGTATGAGAAGGACCTATAGGATGGCGGACTGCTCCAATTCCCTCCATGCAACCTGCGCAGTATGTGGAGGGGAGGGCTCCCTACATCACCGCCTAGAAACATGCCCCCAACCAAAGCCATATGGCAGGAAGTCGCGCGCCGCTTAAGATCCAAAACGAGCAGGAATTTTCTATATTAAAGAGCCTCCTTGCGCTCCAAATCGAGTCACCAATCCCATCTACCCTCCGCTCCCTAATGATACCCATTGCAATGTGGACAATCCACACCATTGCCTTAGATTCGTTCAAGGGCACGGTCCCAACCATCCATGGGGTTATCAACAGGTTCCACGTTACCTACTGGAGCACTTCCAAGCCTGGCTCTATGGATATATGAGGCCAAGGCAACAGGCGCTCATAGAATCGTGGTTCCCACTATGGTTCCTCCGCACAGACCCCTTCCTTCACACCTGCTACATAGCTGGGGAAACCCCCTCAGAGTAGCACACCAACCCCTATACCTGGAAGTCCCGCTGGCAACAGGGGTAACCTGAGTACCCCGGGGTGCCCAATTTTATCTATCTTCATTTTCCACAATACTCGGTAATGCATGACCCCTGGTCAGCTTGCCTCGGTTAAATATAAAAATAAACTATTTTTACTCATTGAGGGAGCTTTAAAATTTGGAAAGTCCCTTTGTTTCATAGGAGTTAAGGTCGATCAATCAGTTCATCAGGTGGTGGTTGCTGTTAGTTAAGGGTTGACTTATAAGTTGTTTAGTTTATATCTGAGCTGATTATCCTCATCTCTCCTGACAATGCCCCTTCAAGATCTTGCTAAAGAGATACATAACTTTGTAAAACCTTCCATGGACTCAACTAACAACAGTCCTAAATTTTATATAGAAATAAAGTATTTGACGCCACAGCGTGTAGATCACAATATATTTCACACAATAAAAGTCTAAGCTTATGGGCTCTTCCTTCAGGTCAATAATGGTATAAAATTACTAGATCTCCTAACTGATACTTAGGCATGATCTGCTTCCAAGAGATTCATTATTCAGTTTCTCTTCTACTAATAGCCTTTTAGGACTTCTCCACCAGAGCCTGTAGTCTTAAATGTACTCTGAAACTCATTTTTTAGCTAAATCATCTGTTCAAGAGTAAATGGTTCCAATAGGGAATAGACAATGGAGGACAACACTGGGTTTCAAACTAAATAGAGCCTTAAATAGGGACATCCTAATGATTTTGTGATATATTACCCATTTAGCCATCAGTGACTTAAGGATTTATACATTCCATTGGGGCTGATAGGTTTGCATCATTTTATGTTGTATAGAAATAAGTATGTGATTATATCGTTATATGACCCATTAGTAGAAGAGTGATAGGGGGCCAAAAGTTTAATATGTCCCCATCAATTGTCAAGTTTGGTCACCACTTGAGATATAAAAATTATACCATTATCTAAAAAAAGAACTCCTGGTCTACGATTCCAGGTGTGTTGTTGCTTAAGTAATAATGGGAGGTGGTCTTAGCATGAGTGGAGACAACTGATTTGACTTTGGCCCATTTTTGTGATGTGATCTATTGCAAGGATAATGTAGAAGTGTCCATATAAAGTGGTTGGTAAGAGCCTAATTACGTCAGTACTGACATTAACAAAGGGTGAAGTTGGTCAAACAACTTGATATTAATAAATCAGATTGGATGAGCTATGTCTTGCACAATAAAGGCAGTAAAAAACACCATCTTAAATAGATTTGGTCATGCTTTACCAGTACATCAATCATTCAGCCATTGGTAGGTTTACTGTAAAGTGCCATGACCTACAGTAGTATGCGCTCTCTAATAATAGAGGTCTTGGATGAGGGGCGTACATAAGATATCCAGGTCATCCCAATGAAATTATAAAGCAACCCTTATCAATACAAGTTTAATCAATCATCAATCTTAGTTGTTCTTGAGCCTCAGGATATCTCATTATCACATCTCATATTGCTAATCAGAATTTAACCCAGTACACCTCAGAAGCATATAATGGTATTATAGTAAGCGGGACAACCTATCTGCATTCTGATGTATAGTGTAAGTCCTGAGGAATGTCCCCTGTGTGTTGATTGGGCTCTTTTCCCGTTTCCAAGTAAGAAGGTACTGAAGAGGTTGGCTGTACCCCTCATTACCCAGGGCAACCTTGCCCGCATGGTAGACAAGCGCTGGGTAACAACACTTCCTATTAAGATCCCTCCCCCAGTGACCACACTCACCACAGCAGAACTAGTACATCTAATAAGGGAAAATTGCGCTGAGATCGCCAAAATGAAGTTGATCAGTCCAAAATTGAGTGTAAAAAAGCCCAATGACCAAATTCCACATAGACAAAAAGGGATGAAGACTGATTCATCGGCCAGAATCACCAACATTTTGATTTGGCCAACACCACAATTGTCAAAATTAACCCCCTCCCAAATCGTCAGGGATGATCCCTAACGTGCAGGTAGCAGCATTAGAAACCATCAATGAGAGTTTGAAGCTCCCTTCCAGCAAATTGGGCGTTGTGGCTGATGCAACGCTTTTGACTGAATGAATGGCCCAATGACTGGGCATGGGCGGGTTGGGCATCCCAGCCCGTTCCAAACCAAATGGGACCGCCCCTACATGGGGTGGCCCTGGGGGATTCCCGCTGCTCGTTGGGCCAGATGCTATCACACCAACTGTCAGAAATGTAGTCGAGCCTCAGTTCAGGTGTTTGAGGTTGAACTGACAGTGACACGTCCTGCCTCCAAATTCTTCAATGTCAGTTCCCAGTGAACTTATCTGCCCCCATTCCTGAATAATTCACCAGTTAGGTCAAAATTGAGGGTCTCAATCCTGGCTTGTCCCCACATCAATTGACCACTATTTAATCAGTTGCATCGCACTGAGAAAATTGGTGATCAATCTTCTTCACTTTCCTTTACAATAAAATTTTCCCAAAAACCTTCAATTTTTAATTTTATTTGATACCCTTCTGGCTGCATTTCAGATGACTTTTCTTTGGTGGCCTGTCAGTCCTTATACTGGATGGGATTTACCAGTACTGATGGTCACTATGGCCCCTACCATCGTCACCTGGATTCAGCAAGCTAGATACTTCTGGCAATTTAACCCTGTTATTACAAACATTCGCCAACAATATACTGGGATCTTGTGGCCTTACATCCACCATCTCCAAGCAAGGATCTGCCCCCTTGTCTCCCCAGTGGAATTAAACCCGCCTGTCAGTGACCTTGTAAAAACTATACCCATGGTACCACCCCCTGCAGCAAGACCTCCAGTTTCTGGGGCTGTCTCCATTTGGTTCGTTTTCAGGTTGCTAGTCACTATTGCCCTACACCAACGGTTTATCAATTCCCAATGCTTTGCTCCATACAACGTCGTACATGTGGCAATGCCTCTGGCATTCTGGCTTGCTTTTTGGGTGCTTATGCACCCCAACTGGCTGAGGGCCAGTCTAAACTTCTTTCGCCATTTTATTACATAATCTACCAACCCTTGTTTCCTGCCACTTCCACCCTGCTCTTTGAGGTGGAAACCACAGTGGTTACCCTTTACCAAATGAACATGCAATCAGTAGTCTGCTTTTTGTTGTTCGTTTGGTCACTTACTCAGTTTTTGTGGGTAGTATCTGCTCTGCCTTGGTGTCAGGCAGACGGCAAATAAGAAATAGACTGGCCTACCAGCCTGGATGCTGGAGCACCCAAGTGGCAAACCAGAATGCCAGGGGCACTGCTGCTGGTACAATGGATATGGAACTGGAAAGGAGCTTAGATTTTGACAAATAAAAATGGGAATTTGGGGAGGGTATTTTTATTGGAAATTTAAGGGAAGAGAATTGACCAACAATTTTCTCAGGGCAATGCGCCCAATTAAATAGTCATCAATTTTTGGGGAAAATAAGCTGGGGTCAGGTCCTGCAGGTTCGACCTAAGTGGTGAGCTATTCAGGAATGGGCGGGTTAGTTCACTGGGGACCAACATTAGCAAAATTCAGCGACGAGCCAAATTTCAGTCAGTTTGACATAAGCGGTGAACTATTCAGCGATGGGCGGGTTAGTTCACTGGGGACCAATATTTGTAAAATTCGGCAATGAGCCAAATTTCAGTCAGTTTGACCTAAGAGGTGAACTATTCAGAGATGGGCGGGTTAGTTCTCTGGGGACTGACATTGCTAAGTTTGGTGGCAGGCCAAGTTGCGGTCAGGTCAACCTAAGAGGTGAACTATTTGGGAATAGGCGGGTTAGTTTTCCTAGGGACTGACATCACTAAGTTTGTCGGCAGGCTGGGTTGCGGTCAAGTCAACCTAAGAGGTGAACTATTTGGGAATAGGAGGGGGGGAAGATTTTCAATCATCATGTAAACAGAATTTGCAACCGTCAGGCATTCCAACCGATAGCCTGGCCTTCATACCATTTCAACCATTTGAAATCTGAGTATCCAGCTGATTGCCACTCAAATTAGTTGCGATTAATTCCATTTCGGTGATCTCAGCGCAGATTTTTAATATTTCATCATGATAGTTCTGCCAAGGAGAGTGCAAGTACTGAAAGTGGGATCTGAAGCTGAAGGACCATTTTCCAGCGCTCATCTACCATGTGAGTGAGATCGCCTTGGGTAACGGGGGTATGGCCATCCTCTTTGGTATTTTCTTGCTCAGGAACAGAAGGTTGGCCCAATTAATGCCCAGCGGATGTTTCTCGGGACTTACACTTGGAGAAACTTCTTCAGGCCGGCAGAGCCTTGTGGATTACTCCTTCTCCCCCTCATTATAGCCCAGATGAAATTTCATGTGTCCCTTCCTGAGAGATTGTAAATCAGTTTCTTGACGCCCTCACTGAGGTGCAAATGCTGTCAGCGATTGCCCTTAACAATGCTGCTGCATTATCTCATGCCCAACAGGGGGTCTCTTTATTGGACGTGGTGGAAGGGGATGCCTGTCAGTGGGTTTGAAGTCTTCTGCGTTCTTCCTCACAAGCGGGGGATCCCACTTTTCTTATTGCCATAATATTGGCTGCCTTGAAACTCCCAGTGTTGCACTCAGACCACTTATTCAGATTACTCTATTTTAAGGTCGAAGCTTCTAGCTTAGCTTCTTTGATCTTTACCTTCCATGAACTGGCTCCCACACTGACCTCTCTAATGATATGCTTCAGGAAATCTTTATATCAGGTTTGGATTAGGTTTCAGCTCACCATGAGGTTTGGTCCACCTTGAAAGGAATGAGAGGAAATATGTGCCACAGCAACTACTATCAACGCCTCCCTCGCCATCCTTCCAGCCATCAGGGGGAAACGTTTATGAATGGATTACCCAACAATGACGCAGACACATTTTAACTATCAAACTAGTGATAGCTTCGGCCTCTGAGCCCATAACCACTCCAGTGCCAGAGTTGGCTGATCCTGGTTCATCTATAAATGAATCAGTAAAAGCCAGTAGGAGGAAGCCAGTTCTCAAGCCCTCATACTTCCCAACTTTACTCCAGAAAAAACCACCAACCTTCCCCCCAACTTATCTGCCATTTCTTCAGTTGCAACAGAAACGCCCAAAACTACTAATAAACAAAACTTCGCTTTTTTATCACCTATGAATATTAGTACCGGATCTCACCATGTTTCTTTTGAGGCACTGGTGGATACCAGAGCTGCGGGTAATTTCATGAGTGTCAAGTTAGCCCAACAATTAAAACTGGATATGGACGTGGGTCCATCAGTGATGGTGGCTTCTTCAGCCTCCCAGACATTGTATATTGTCCGCCAGCCAGTACCTTTTTTGGTACACCGGTTTAGCTTCTGCAATCCGTTTTATGCAATGCCAAAATTGGTGTTTCTGGTGATCTTAGGGGTTGGATGGTGGTGCCGACAACATGTCAGGATCCACCTGGAGTCTAACATTTTGTCTTTTGTTAATGATCAACTGGAGGGCGAATTCCCCTTAGTCAACACTCTTAAAACTCAAGGTCACACTTCTATCACTTCCCTAGTCTCAACTGCCGTCCTTCCATCCAATTTTCTCAAAAGTTTAATGTGCTATTGATGTATCTTAAATTCTGAAAAGGTGGATCGTCTTCCTCCTCATACTAAATTCAACCTGGGATTTTGTACGATGGTGAAGTTGGTGAATATCAACTGTCCGTTGTATCCCCATACAGTGGAAGAGGAGGTTGCACTTAACTTTTGGTTGGATGATATGCTAAAAAAGGGTGGTTGTTTAAGGAGAAATCGCCAGTCGTGTCTCCCATCATCTTTGCTAAAAAAGACGATGGTTCCCTCCATCCCTGTGTGGATTATGGACATTTAAACAAAGTAACAGTTCATGATCCCTACCCCCTGCCCTTGGAGCAGACAATCAGCCAGGCAATTTCCAAATCTCGTGTGTTCTCTAAGCTGGATCTCATCAATGCCTTCAACCAGATTTGAGTAATGGAAGGGCAAGAATGGTTAACAGCGATCCAGACAAAGTGAGGCATTTTCCAGTTCCGCGTAATGCCCTTTGGATTGAAGAATGACCCCACTACGTTTCAACAAATGATTGACAGTGTACTGGGTAACCTCCGGTTTATTTGCGCAGTCTCCTATATTGACAACATTCTGGTCCACTCCCCAACTCCCAAACAACATGCTATTGACTTGGAGGAGGTTGTGGCTGCCTTGCATAAGGCAGGCTTATTAGATAAGCCTTCCAAATGTGAGTTCTATAAGGAGGAATCTACTATTCTTGGGAATCTCATCCTAAAGAAGGCTATGCGATTCCTCCCAATAAGTTGGACGCTATCTGATAATGGCCAATCCTGACAACCCAGAAACAATTACAAAGTTTCTTGGGAACCACTATTTTCTTAAAAAATTTTCCACAGCTCTTTCTCAGTTAGCCGCACCACTCCACCCCCTCACAGGCAAGAATGTACCATTTCGCTGGACAGCTGTATGCCAGCAGGCGTTTGAATCGATTAAAGAGGTGTTTTATCCCCTCCTGTCCTGAAACATGCGGATCCTGCCAAGCTGTATATATTGTTGTATGTAATGCCTCCTCGGTGGCAGTGGGGCAGTGTTGCTCCAAGAGCACGATGGCTTGGAACATCAAGTCGCCTATTTTTCTCATAAGTTTACCTCTATGGAACAGTCTTGGGCCATCTACAACAATGAGTTAGCAGCCGTAGCATGGGCATTAACTCTTTGGAGGTATCTGTTACAGGGTGCTCACTATGAGTTAACTGTTCGCGTGGATCATCAGGCTCTCTTGTATTTTTAAAAGCCCAAAAAATTGGCACATCAGAAAGCACAAACCTATCAGTACTTGTGCAGTTTCAATTTTAAATATGAATTCATAAAATGTGCGCTTAACGTACTTCCCAATTTTCTTAGCTGCAGCCCCGCCCACTGTCCCTTGGACCCAGAGGAAGTGGACCTCGTTACTGTGATTCCTGCCACTCAAATTTTATTAATTGGTCCCCCTGTCATCTCTTCTGTCACTCTTGCTCCTGACGCCCCGCTAGTTGCTCAGTTCTTAGCTGGTCAAATGGCCTTCCATAAGGGTGTGGAGTTATTCGACTAATTGTCCCACCAAAACCATAAACACTCTCTCTACTCCTTGGTGGAGGGTCTCATTTATTTTCAGTCACGAATCTGGGTTCCCCCTCCCTTCATAACTGAGGTATTTTGCACACATCACAATTTCCCCAAAGTCGGCCATCTGGGAAATAAGAAATGCATTGACTTGATCAAGCGGACCTACAATTGGGCAGGTTTAACCAAAGAGGTTCCTGCCTGAATTGCCAATTGTGCTACTTATGCTCGGGCTAAGTCAGATTGCTCTGGTAGAAATGGACTTCTACACTCCTTTAAACAGGCGGAGGGTCCATGGGCATTGGTGTCCGAGGATTTTATCATCAAACTCCCCTGCTCTAACAGGTTTATGGCGGTGATGGTGGTGGTGGATCGTTTCACTAAGTTTTCCCTTTTATATTCCTTATATTTCTGCAATTATGTTAGAGGAAACCGCTCGACTCTTTGTGTGCCATGTGTTCTCAGTGTTTGGCCTTCCACAGGAGATCATCAGTGACCGTGGCTCACAGTTCATGGCGCGGTTCTGGAGTGAACTCTTATCTATTCTAAAAATCTTCCCCTGTCACTCCATGGCGTATCATCCACAGTCTTGTAGATAGACCAAGTGAGTTAACTAAGTCCTAGAAAAGTACCTGCGTTGCTATGTTGCAGCCGCACAGGACACCTGGGCTAAAGACCTTCCCCTTGCTCAATTCGCTTATAACAATGGGACTCATACTTCCACGGAATTTTCTCTCTATGAAGCGACATTGAGTTATAATCTTTCCTTTTCAGTAAGACCCTGCTTGCGGCCCAAGGTCCAAGCTGCCGCGGATCATGCTGAACATATTAGGTCTACTCAATCCTTAGTGCAGGAACACCTCACCAAAGCCATTGAAGACTACACGCAGTTCATGGTTCACAAGCAACATTCAGGTCATGATATAACAGTGGGCTCCTATGTTATGCTTGATATGCGTCATTTGCATATGCAAGTGCCCTCCTGTAAGTCTTCAAGTAAGCGTTTAGGCCCCCATTTGGTAGAGAAAGACTTAGGTAACAGTGCGTTCTGGTTAAAACTTCCAGCTCACTGGAAACAGCACCCCATCTTCCACGTTTCCCAGTTATCACCCTTTAAGGGTACAGTTCCCACAGATCCTGAGACAATAATTATCAAAAATATGGAAGGGGCTGAAGTGGAAAATATCCTGGCATCCTGCAAGTACCGTCAGTCCAATCAATATCTATGGCTTGGAAAGGCTATCTGGCTTACAAGAACAGTTGGGTTAAGGCTCGTGATTGCGCCAACTGCATGGAACTGGTCAAAGCATTTCACAGATCCCACCCCGAAGCTCCTAGCCCCCACCCCCCCAAAAAATCGCAACTGTGATGGCAATCAAGTTACCCAAGGCGCACAAGAATGTGACCCTCATGCAGTTTCCTGGCGGTGGTGCCCTTCCTTTGGAAAAAGGAAAGGGTAATGTAAGTCCCAGGGAACATCTCTTGTGTGTTGATTGGGCTCTTTTCCCATTTCTGAGTAAGAAGGTACCAAAGAGGGTGGCTGTACCCTTGTTACCCAGGGCAACCTTGCCCACGTGGTAGATATGCTGGGTAACAGCCCTCCCTCTTTGAATCCCACCCACAGTGCCCACACTCACCTTGGCAGAACTAGTACATCTAATCAGGGAAATTTGCACTGAGATCGCTGAAATGAAGTTGATTGGTCTGACGTCGAGTGGAAACAAGCCCAATGATCAGATTCCACATAGTCAAAAAGGGACGAATACTGATTCATCAGCTGGAATTGCTGATGGTTTTGATTCGGCCAACAATGAGATTGTTAAAATTAACTCCCTCCCAAAATCATTGGGGATGATCCCTAACATGCAGGTAGCAGCATCTGACACCATCGATGAAAATCTAAAGCTCCCTTCTGGCAAATTGGGCGTTGTGGCCAATGCAACGCTTATGACTGAATGAATGGCCCAGCAAACGGGAACAGGCGGGTTGGGCATCCCAAACCTATTCCCAACCAAATGGGACCGCCCCTACATGGGGTGGCCCTGGGGGATTCCCACTGCTCTTTGGGCCAGATGTCACTCCAACTGTCAAAAATGTAGTTGAGCCTCAGTTCAGGCGTTTGAGGTTGAACTGACATTGACTTGGCCTGCCACCAAATTCTTTGATGTCAGTTCCCAGTGAACTTATCTGCCCCATTCCTGAATAATTCGCCAATTAGGTTGAAATTGAGGGTCTTGATCCTGGATTGTCCCCGCATCAATCAATCAATATTTGATCAGTTGCATTGCACTAAGAGAATTGTTGGTCAATTTTCTTCACTTTCCTTTACAATAAAAATTGCCAAAAAACTTCGATTTTTAATTTTGTTTGATACCCTTCTGGTCGCATTCCCAATGGCTTCTCTCTGGTGGCCCATCAGTCCTATACTGGATGGGCTTTACCAGAACTGATGGTCACTATGGCCCCTACCATCTCAACTGGATTCAGCAAGCTAGATACTTCTGGCAATTCAACCCTGTTATTAAAAACATTCGCCAACAATATACTGGGATCTTGTGGCCTTACATCCACCATCTCCAAGCAAGGATCTGCCCCCTTGTCTCCCCAGTGGATTTTAACCCGCCTGTCAGTGACCTTGTAAAAACTATACCCGTGGTACCACCCCTGCAGCAAGACCTCCAGTGTCTGGGGCTATCTCCATTTGGTTCGTTTTCATGTTGCTGTTCGCTATTGCCCTAAACCAACGGTTTATCATTTCCCAATGCCCGGCTCCATACAATGTTGTATGTGCGGCAATGCCTCTGGAATTCTGGCTTGCTTTTTGGGTGCTTATGCACCCCAACTGGCAGGCCAGTCTAAACTTCTTCTGCCGTTTCCATGACATATACCCTAAGCAATGGTCATTAGAGAAACCATAATTCTTTAACTTGAAACCCATCAAGCGAGTCTCCAATTGAGGATCTTCATTTGCTGCAATCTCCTTAACAAAGTAATATTGGTTACAATTGTAAAGTGTTTTCCATAACGGGAGAGGCTGAAGTTCTTGATGGCCAGTAGCACAGCCAGACAATTGCGTTCCATAATGTTATAATTTCTTTCCTCCTTGATCATATTTATGCTGAAGTAGACAATAGGGTGATCAACTTGATTAGGGTCAAGTTGTGCCAATATTACTTTGACAACGATGTCACTGGTATAAGTGAACAGTACTTAAGGCTTATCAAATTGAGGTGTACTGTATAGGAGCTTTCATCATTGAATTTCTCAGGGAATTAAAGACTATTGCTGAAATTTCTTTTAGCTGAACAAGATCTCTTTATAGTAAATATACTGATGGCTCTTCAAGTTAAACATAGTGGGGAATGAAATTTCAGTAGTTAAGACCATTACTTTTCAGAGCTATATATCGCGCAAGCTATTCAGCTGGGACATCTTCTGTATTGCAACAATTTTATCAAGCAATGGAGAGATCCCTTCAATAGTAACAACTTGGCCTAAAATTCCATTTCCTTCTGGAAAAACTACACTTGGTGGTTTTAAGCTTCAAGAAATTGCTTCAATCTTATCAAAGTGTTTTTTAGGCTCTGGAAATGCTTATTAAAGGTATGAGACAGCACTGTAACATCATTTAAAATAGATAGTATGCAGGACTTTGAGGTGTCCAAGCATGCGTTCCATTGCCCGCTGGAAGGCTACAGGGGCGTTTCATAAATCTCAGGGGCATATGGGTCAGCTCAAATAAACCTTCACTGGAGATCAACGCACACTTATCTCTGTATTTAGGAGTAAGTTTATTATGCAAATATATGTTGGAAAGATCCATTGCGGAGAAGAACTGATCCCCTTAATAGTCAGAGAGAGTCATCAATTCAAAGCAGTAGGTAGCTGTTGCTCCTATTTATAACACCCAGTTGCCTGTAATTCATCACCACTCAATGGTTCTTATCTTTCAAGAGGAACAATAAATAGTGGATAGGCCGATGGGCTCTTAGAGAGCTTTATCAGGCTGGCCTTTAATAGCTGGTTCAACTCCTTAGTCACTTGGGCTTCTTTGGCTTTAGATTTTTATTATGGCTTATTCTGAATGGGTTATATATCACCAGTTTGCACTTTATGTTGGACCCCTTCATCATCCCATAAAATTGTTGGGCCTTATAAGAATATGAAGGCGTACTCATCAATTAAGGGATCTATCAATTGTTATTGCCAAGATGTAGGAGATTTACTAAACTTCACTTTCACTTGAACCATGATGGGAGATTTATCCAGTATAAGGTCAGTCAGGGTTTTGAAATCAGTGATGGAGCCAACTTGATCTATCAGTAGAGTGTGAACATAGGTATCAGATAATTGATTAAATTTACAGTCTGAGATTATCCAGTAAGATTAGCCACCAGAATAGAGTTAGGTCCTTGATATATGGGGTGGGTATGCCAGGACAATTTAAGGGTACTTGTATATAAGGGCCGACTTCCTCATAAACCTCCAATAGATGAGATGAAGTTACAATAACTTAAATTCATGTTTTCACTAATATCTGGGACTTAAGAGGAATGACAACCTTAATGACAGGAAATGGGAATTTTTTTCTCGGGCATTGGCTGTATATGGAGGACTTAGTTTAGGCCCTAAAACTCAATATTCTAGAAGATCAATGGATTTGAGTTGATCCAATAGGCAACTTTAGAATTTTCTCTTCACTTTCTCCTTTGGAAGGTTACTTAGATAAGCATTTAAAGATACCCCAGTATGAAGAAATAAAGATCTTTTTTGACTAGTCTTGATGTTAAACTCAACCAGTGACTACTTACCTAAGAGTAAGTCATAGCTATCATTGTCCAAGACGATTGCTGGAAAAGGCACTACTAGAGTTTCAAAGTGATGAAAATGATGAGTAAAAGCCAAGGGATCTAGTGCATGAGGGTCCAGTGTAACATATCTTAAATTGTGGTTAAAATTGGGAGCAACATTAATTACCTCATAATGAGGGAGGAATAACATTAAAGGGGAATTAGTGTCAACAAAGAAAGACCTTTAACTTGTGCACCACTACCTCTATATGGGTGACATTGGAATCAAAGTGAGGGATTGAATAGATAGAAATGGGTACAATAGGCTCATTGAGGGTTTCATGGAGTTTTACTAAAGCAGAATAGGAGGAATTGAAGACTTTATTTACAATTAAAGTGTCAGTAATGTTAAGCCCATCAAGAGCAGACACAATAAAGCACTAAGAATTTGATGAATTCTTAATATGTTGGTGAGGCATAGATTAAGCAGCTTAAGCGTGAGGATCACTAATATGAAGATTCTTTTTCTGCCTAATATGATTCATCTTCTAGCACTGAAACTCTTGGTGGTTGAAGAGCCCACAATAGGTGAAGGGGTCGCGTCTTAATCTAGGCTTCCAGTTTCATACAATGGTATAGATATGAGGTCAAGAACCTTTATTGGATGAGCTATGATGCGTCTTTGGCTTGAGAAGTTCCATGATGGCCTCTTGATGTTGAAAAGTTATTTAAAAAGCTTCTTAACTCTTTGGTAAAGTAGCATGGGGTGCCAGTTGAAAAAGAAAGCAGATACTACAGTGACTATCATATCGTCCAATGTAATTCAGTCACAGGAGGCTAATGTTTGGGCTTCATAATAGTAACTGTTAGAAAAGTCTGAATATGAATATCTTTTTTGGTTGTATGTGAATGAAGGCTTGTTTATGAGTGGAAAAGGTCAAGTTTTACTAAATTTTTTTATGAGTGTCTCCCTCACTGATCCCAGGAGGTACATTCTTTAAAGTAAGGAATCTCATTTTTAGGTCGCTACTGTCAAGGCAGGTATGTTTATGTTTTAGTTTTTTGTTTGTTGAATGCTAGCTCCTTGGCACCTTCATACACATGTAGGAAAGTCTGAAGTTCTATGTACCAAGGATGTATTTCTTCTTGAAGTAAGGATTAGATGAATTGACAGGTTTAGAGAGAGCCAGAACATCTGGGGTTGAGGTCTCCCATTTATGAAGGTTAGTCTAAAAAAATGTCAGTCATGAAAAATTTGATCAAGTTGTTGCCAAAGAAAGATAAGGTCTTTATGAATATTTTCACACCAATTATCTACTTGGGTTGCAGCTTTAGAGCTGATAGACTGGCGGAGCCATATATTTTTATTAGCCTGGTCAGCGATTTTCTGCAGTATGTTCACTTGTTGACACTCTATATTCTGGAGTCAGGAAGTAATTTGATTTATCTTAGCATCCAAAGTAGATTGATGGGCTCATTGACTAGAAGTCATGTTTGAACATAGTTGCTGATAATTGGTAATTACAACGTGAAACGCTGTTAAAATCAAATCATCTCCAATATAGTTTATTTCAATGTATATCCAGCTTTTATGAGCCACCCTCTCAATTATTGTTACGTGCCTTAAATCCTAGATTTATGAACCAACACAAGTTAGGTCAATGTGAAGAGTATTATACAGAGGACCTGAGACCCTAAGGGACTTGGGGTCCTTCTGTGCATTGAGCTTTTTTGCGGCTTAAAGATCAAGAGGTCTTTCTAAAAGCGCACTTCAGAGGTTGGCTATTGGCTCTTTCACTGAGCTGGCAGATTCAATTTTATCAACTACTCAATCCTATACTCAAAAATCTGATGCTGTTCTTTACTGGACTAGTAATTAAGTCACAAATTGTTCTAATTGGTCATATATGGTTGCTGAGGCATTTGTGGTTTGCTGAATGACTTTGGTGCGTAGATCCACTAAAACCATTATTAATTTAATTGATTTGATTATGTGAATAAATGATAATTTCTCATTTTCCAGAATGGTTCCATGATTGTCACAACAAAAACTGAAAGCCGACTCATATAAATTAAGGAGCCAAGAATGGAGTTTCTGGCTAGACTGAATTATCTTTAGATCTCCATATGACGCAATCACAGAAGCTGCATCTGATGGTGGTGAGCTGGATGGTTGTAATTTTTTTACAGTTTAATGCACAGGTTCTATTGACTGTGTTCATAAGAATAAATGAGATATAGTTGTATTTAGAAAACTATCAACTCAAGTCTCTTCTTTAAAGGTGGTTTCACCACAATCAGGCATTCTTATACTAGAGAGTGATAAAAACCTTGTTTCAGGCAAATTGAGAGTAAATTAACTAAGGGAAAAATCCCTTTAACTTTTACAAAGAAGTACAAATATAACAAATATTTAACTATCTAATTTTTCTCTATCTTTATTAAAACAAGTCAAAGGGCTTATATAGCAAAGTTCATTACTCAATTATCTGGTTGTCACCTCAATGGAAACGGCATTTTTCCAACTAACTTAACTTAAGAGTCACATCAGCAATGTTTAATATATATACCTATACATCCATTTATTCAGTTCTACAAATGACTGGATTACAACCTTAATAACTGCTTTCCAAATAGCGTGTCCCAATGCCTTTAACCAACTCCAGCAGATTAACCTTTACAAGCTAGCGTCAATGCTTAAGTAATGGGACAAATTTTAATTACAGAAGGCTACATCACCCAGGGTAAACTACATGTTACTTCCACAAAAGTATTGTCAACACTTCAGTACTTTTCAAAACAACCTTTTCAATTGGTGACGAAACCTGATTGATCCACATAAGTAATCTTGTTTATTGTCAAAAACAACAACCAAACTAATTTATGAACATTGTTGATGATTATGCCCAATAAGACATTAATTGTCAGAATGGCAATCATACATTTAAATTAATAATGAAATAATTTATAGGAGAACATCTCTAAACAATATCTATAAAATATTAATAACTCCAACATCCCTTATAATTATTATTAGTGAACCAATCAAATTGGAAAGTCATATAGTTACTAGAATCTGTCTCAGCAGGATAATGTGGGCATACAAAAATCCCCAAACACTCTTAGCTTGACCATATTATCCAGAAAATAAACAGTATCTTGGTTGTGGTTGACACTTTATTCTATGGCATAAGTCGTTTGGCTTAGTCTAATTTGGTATAGGGTTGGCCTGATAGACATCTCTTGCTATAGAAGATCTAGATTTTTCTTCTCAATTGATGATTCCCTTTGTTGGACATTTTCCCTCCCATTTGCAAATGAAGAATGTTTTGGGTTAAAATCAGCCATAAAGGGGAAATTTCAGTAATTTGCAAGTTTTTTATACTAATACAAATAATTTAAATGATAATAACAATGATGTCAGCCAAGAGACCCCAGCCGATTCTTAGTGGAACCCTGTGAATTGGAGTAAAACTTTTTTATATTACCAAATGGGCAAATAACTCAAAATCGTGTAATTGGATTCCTCTGACCATGTGATATATTATGGGCATCCATCAAATGGTTCTACCCCTGGCACATCTAGTTCTATTACAACACCTAAGCGGGGACCACCCCCTATTATAGGCGTGGCAGAGGTCCCCCAAGGTGAAATTATTTTATCAAGCAGTGATTGGTTTAAATATATCAAATCATTACCGCATGGGTACATTCTTCCCCAAAATACCTTCCCAACTGTCATTACCCAAAGTAACCCAGCTTTCCCAAGATCTGATAGGATAAAATATCATATTTCCTAATTAAGAATTCATACAAGCTATTTCAAACGCTACACTGAAACTCTTTGACCCTCGATACTTGCAATAGTTTAAATACTGAGCATTAGTATCAAAGCACACACTTTTTTCTCCCTAGCCCACGCCCATTTAAAAACATTTAAAAAGCTCAAACTTTACACTTATTAAAAAGAGTGACCTTTTTAAGTTTTAAGTTATTTTTGTGGATATCCAGCTGCGTTCAGCACCTGCGAGCCAAAAGCTCTCTGGATCCCACACACTTCATGGCAAATATCAGTGGGTGCAGTCCATCAACTTCCTCTCACATTCCATGTTTTTTGCCATCTCAAACTAACACGTTCCTAATTGAACTCTTCATTAAACTTTACAGACTACTCTCACAACTACAGTGTCATACTAGGATTACTCAGATTAAATCACCAAATGTATGTTACTGTATGTTTTTTCTCCTTCAGGTTAAGGATTACATGGCTGAAAAGTGCGGATAATTTGATTTATCTTCTCTAGTCTCTCACATTGAAAACTGCAGACCTGATTAAAACTGATCTATCTCTGATTAGCATCTCACATTCATATTAATCTTTGTTAATATTCTCACTATAGTAGTAGTGTATCCCCCTCCCTCCAGAGACTTCATAGGCGGGCAAGCACCTCAAGGTCACTGAAGAATAAAAATGATAATGTATTATATATCTTATATTTTTATATTTTTAGGGGGATTTCCAACTCTAATAAAACTTTTCATCATTTTCATTACTATAATGTTTATTTTATTTTCTCTTTTCTTTTTCCATCCTTTTATTATGTTTCCTATGTTCAATATTAAGGTTTTTCTCTGGCAGGAAAACGCGCTTGGAATGGTTTGTCCAGTCCCACTAAGTCCTTGGGTTGGTTTAATCCGCCCAAGGATCTCGCCATCCACCTGGCACATACCCAGGATGTGCCTCGCAGCCCACTTATTCTCCCTCACTCCCAGCTCCATTTTGGCCTTCAGTTCAAATATGGGAGATTGTTCCCATACAAGTAACAAGCAAATATTGACTTGGCCCAGGCGGTGATGATGCCGGCCAGATTTATAGAATTCCGCCCCTTTAAGGGGTATTTTGACCTAGGCTTCACCTGTGAAGCTGACGCCACCAAAGCGGCTACAGTGCCCCTGGTCTTCAAGAGCATCCCTATCCCAACAACATGCACCCAGCTCCCCACTGACACCACCATGGTAGTCCAGTTTGCGGGGCTGCCCACCCATCTCCCCCCGCTGTACTTAATCAGGAGTTGATGGAAGGTTTGGCCGCATATAGATCCAACCCCATCCTTCAGTTTGTGGTCCCCAATGGGGCCGCTCGCCTAGCGGGGCCTCAGGCATTCACCATGATCAACCCAAAATTTTTAAAAATTACGTTGTTGCTTCCTCCCGCGCCATCATTCCCTCTGCCCCTGACCACCCATCCTGGGCCCATGTTGGGGAAGGGAGGATAATCTGTCCTTCCTGCTTTGAGTTAATCACTCAAAGTGTAAATGCCCCTCCCTTGTGGCTTCCTCAGACCCAGCGCTATCATTGTCTGGCCCCATTTAGCCCCACACCCTACTGCCTTTCTGGCACGGGGTACAATTCTACCCCCCTCCCCCAAAGCCTGCTGCTGCTTTGGTGCCCACTGCAGCAAACCAGCCCTTTCGTCAGGCCAGTGCCACTTGCGCCTCGCATAGTGTCACTTGCACCTCATCCAATCCAGAAATGGCTTGGACTAATGTAAGTTCCAACATTATCCTGCAATTGCCAGCTGCACCACTTCAATTCGCTGACCCCAATTTTGAGTTTGACATGAACCCATGGTCCTCATTGGCTGAAACTGATGAGATGGTTAATTTAATTGAATACTCAAAGCCCACATATGACGAATTTATCCAGGTATGGAAACCCAAAACGGTCGCTCAACAGTTTTATGCCCCCAACCAGACGCCTTGGAGTTCAACTTGAACCACCAGCTTGCTGTCATGGCAGCTGCTCACCCTGATGTAGACGCCATCCGTGAGATGGCCGAGTCATCAGTAGTGACCCTAGCCATAGAACTCCCTCCTCCCATCATTAAGCTGTATACATCCCCGCCTAACAAACAGACAATTCAGTTTGCCCAAAGGCGCGCTAATGACGCCATCCAGAAAGTGGTTTCTGCCTTGCAGGCCAACCCTAGATTCACCTGCCCCTCCATGGATTTACTGTACCAGCTTCCTGCCATCCGCATTAAGGCAGAGGCCACCATTTTCAGATACTTCAGTGACCTACTGTCCTCCAGTATTTTCCTCAACCAGACAATCATTAGCATTCTCGCTCCCCATGTCGCTGATCACCCCACCCTTTTGCTCTCCTCCTTGTCCCATGATCTTGCCAAAGAGAAGCATGGGGCTGAGGATGAGCCCCCCAATCCACCCTCCCCTTTCACCATGGTAGGTTGAGCGCCTTGGCGCTGTCCCAACTGGTAGGTTGTTGTCTCAATCGTTATGTTTTGCCCGTTTGGTTTGAGCAGTCATTTTATTCTGTTTGAGTGGTTAGTTCATTCAGTTTTTGCTCTTCAAGCTTCATAATGTCCGTCCCCTGGTCAGTGTGCCTCATATTAAATTTAGTTTTTTAATTTAATAACATCTATAATAAGGTTTTTATTTTTTAGATTTAATATATTAATTATCTGCTATGGACCATATTAAAATGTATTTTGAGTCACTTAGCATCACCTTTTACAAAATCAATTCAACTTTGACACTTAGATCCACTAGAAAGAATAATATAATTGTAAAAATGGCGGGAAACCCCACAATGGAGGACGCTGTTTAGCCTAAGCATATCAGCAGATCAGAGAAGCGCAAACCAAGAGATCACACATATGTGCTAAATAGGGTGACCCAACCCTAAATGGCAACTTCAAAAGCAGGTATCACCATAAACCCTTCACCACCTGCAACTGGTGTTAGATCGCAAGATTTCTCTTCTATATCCTTTACGCCCTCCAGCTCAGCACGCGCAGAAGATGATCAATCCCAGGCCACCTTCCTACTAAGAAGATGATTGCTCAAGCTGTATTTATCGCAAAGTCACAGAATTATGCATTCAGAACTTACAGAAATATACCTTCAATATTGGTTTGAATTTAATTTACCCCCTAATACTGCAGAGGTGCTGTTTCTAGCTCCCTGGTGAGAGGTGCCGTCCAGTTACCAGGCCATTGTCCATCATATATAGGTTGGATCAGTCGTCCAATTTACTTTTTTAGCACCAAACATGTTAAATTAACCCCTCCATAACAGGAATTTCCTGTTTCTAATTATGATGCTTTAGACTAATAACAATCTGGCTTAGTCAGTTAAAACGCTGTAAACGTAACTTTCCAAGCCAAAGCTTCCACATCAAGCGATGTAATTGATCAAATAACCAATCACCAGAGATTTTAGCCTATGAGATCCCAAGAAATACTCAATCTGAGTTTGCACCTATGGGTTGGCTAGTTATGAAAATTACGCTCAAATCTAATTGCTAGATTAAATCAAGTTATGAATGGGTTTACCAAAATATCCATATCCCAACAATTGTTTCCCAACGCCAGCCAGAACTAGTAACTTATGAAACGCACCAGCAGAGGGGAAATTCATTAACTCAGCCAAATCATCAGCTGATGTAACACCTGTGGTTGCTGCTTAAACCAAGCATAAGCGAGCTAAAGGAGCAATGGGCGCTTGTCAGAAACCTATAGCACCCACTTTACAAAAGCAGAACCATTTGTTGCAGCGTTTAACTCTGATGCTAAAAAGAAATTGCAGAAAACAGATCTCAAAGAGATCTTCCCCTCTCAGCCTAACCCACGTAATCTGCCTCTACTATGGGCACAGCCCAGTGGCATATCATACAGAGGATTATTACTCTTAGTTTAATAAAATTGCGGCTACTTTTAACTTGTCAATGCCACTTCAATGAATTGGTGGAAGGCCACTATATTGATGCGGGCTTCACTGAAACAGCACTAGAAGATCACGCTGTTACCCTCCAGGCTGTAGTGCTTAGTGGAACCCTTCAAGTATCCCGCACATGCTCTCATCTGTAGAAAGTCTCAAGGGTAACATGATATAATCTGTTAAAAACGGTAGATACTGAATCTCTTAAACTGGCGTTCCATTACAGTTTAATAAAATTTAGATCAGTGCTTTCAGTGGACTTCTTCGCCCCATAATACTATGCACCAACACGGAGGGTGCGCATTGAAAGAGCATCTTTCAGCATCTTCCCATCTGTGGCTGAAAATACTAAGGTCTTACCTTACAGGAAGTGGTTGGCGCATGCCCTATAATTTTCCTTATTGAACCTGGTAAGGAGCACCCCACTGCTCCTGGTTCATTGTCCTTGGCCACCTATATAGTGGATGCACAGCTTGTAAACAGCTACTCTCAGCCATGGCCAGGGGCCAAAGCCAGGCCAGAAAATTACATGTGGCAGCAGCGGCATTTCTTCCACCCATGAAGTGTGCTCCAGCTCAAGATTTATTCCCAGAGACATTATGCCAAACAGTTGATACTGCTCACTTCGCCATTAACTTGGGCAATCTTTGCACTCAAGCACCTGTTAACTTTTTAGTGATATAGTTTAAATCCGCTGAGCTGGTTTGCACAAGGTATTAGCCACTGGGCAATAGAACAGTAGATATGCATATCACCAATCCTTATTAAAAACTGACATTTAAGATTTGAGCAATTGCCTCAATCAACACTTTTATTGTAATAAAAAAATGCAGAACTTATCCACAGACTACTAAAGACCTCTCCTATCTCCTTCTTCTGCTCACCTCTTATCTTGGTATTCTAGTTTGATTCCACCCTCTTCTTAGTAATCTCCTGTTCATTCCATTATAGGAGTTTTCATCTATCTTGAGGTTTTGGTAGAATTCCTTTGATTCGTCATACTATCAAAACTACATTTAGATTCACTTCACATCAATATATTATCCGCTCAATCTTGAGGCTCGCACAACCCTAATTAACAATTACTGAATGTATAGCTTATTGTCCAGTCATATCATTTTCTTGACATTACCCTCTTTGACTGGAGAATAAACTCCTATTGCTTTTATGCTCAAAGGAACTTTGCTTGAACACAAATGACAATCCAACCACCCGTGAGTTTTTTTATGATTTAGGCATTGATACCAGTTTTCTCAATTATATCAAGCAGGCTAGTCCAAATGTTAGCGAGCTTGTTCTTCCTTTCAAATTTATGTTGGTCTGGAACAAGACATGATCTCCTACAGCGAACTGCGGGAGTATGCTACATCTACTATGGTCAGCTGCCTGATCATGCATCTTCTTAGCCAAACTGGTAGAGTATGTTTCCATTTGAAGTTTGATAAGCGTCTCCATTATATTGGTCAAATAACGCTGCGGTTCCACGCCACCAGTATCCTCCACGAAAAAGTAAAGCAGAGCAGGTAAAGCCGGATGTCTACTATACAGAAGTTGAAAAGGACTCTTGCCAGTGGCCAAATGGTAGCTGATATTATATGCAAAGAAAGCTATGGGTAGGAGGATACTCCATTCAAAGTGCAATCTTTCACAAGCTTGTTTAGTATATTTATAAATGTTCCACTGATCCATTCCACCATTCCATTATATTTCAGATGGTAGGGCGTAGTCAAGACCTCGTGGATTGCCATCATTTCACTAAACTTGGGCAGGTTATTCAAAGTAAAATATATTCAGTTGTCCGTTAGGATGAACTGCAGACAGCCATGTCACTGTATGACATACTCCATAATAAACTTGGCGGTGGTGACCGCCCCCAAATCATTAATAGCCCTGGCTTCTACCCATCTCATCAGATGATCAATTGCTATGATTAATTATTTAGATCAGTTTGTGCCACTTGGCAAAGTCCCACCACATGAAGAGAAACTGTATGTCATGAAAAACGAGGTCTAACCAGCTGGTAGGTGGTCTTCTTGTCAAAAGGTCTCTACACTTGGCACTGATGGCAACAGCTGACCATCTCCAGCACGGCATAATGCATGATCTCCCAGTAGTAGCAAGGTCACAAAAACTTAACGTTTCTACAACCCACCATGCCCTACAGCCCAATGTGCATCCATAATAATCACTGACCTATCATAGGGTTTAGGGTAGCCGGCGTCAATTACTCAATCTGCTTATACAATTCCCCATCGCATAAGAAGTCATCCTGTCTAATACCATCTAGCACTTTGATCACTTGCAACGGCTCAATGTGGTATTTGCCCAACACCATCTTCTGATACATAATGTCAGCCAAATAAGCCATAATGGCAACCATTGGTAGCCGTGAAATACAGTCTGCATTTTGATATTTTTCTCCCAGCCATTGTACAATCTCAAAATCATATGCCTGGAGCTTTAATGCCCGATGCGTGAGCCATTCTTCAGGTTCATGGAGATTTTTCAGCCAACTCAAAGATGCATTATCTGTTACCACTTGGAATGTCACCCCATGTAGGTATACCTTAAACTGTTTATTTGAATACATTACCGCTAAGCACTCCTGCTCAGTCACAGTGTAGTTCCATTCATGACAGTTTAAACTTCAGCTACTAAATGCGACAGGATGATCTACGCCATCAATATTCTTCTGAGATATTACTGCCCCTATGGAGGAAAGTGATGCATCCAATTTTACTATGAATTATTTTTTAAATTTGGGGTATTGCAAAATGGACGCGCTTTCTAACACAGTTTTTAAGACATCAAAAGCGCTTTGGCACCTTTCTGTCCAGTCAAAGGTGGCATTTTTCTTCAACAACTCAAAGAGCGGTGCCCCTATACAACTGAAGTTAGGAATGAAAAACCAGTAGTAGCTGACCATCCCTAAAACACTTGGATATCTCGATTACCTGGCTGGGTCATATTAATGTATAGTAACTACTTCGTCAGATGCATTTTAAGCCCTTTTGGGTCCACCATGAACCTAAGGTATTCCAATTGCTCTTTATAAAAATAACACTTCTGAGGCTTGATTTTGATATTAGCATCAGCGAGTCAGCGGAACACTTGTTCCAGGTGGTCAAGATGCTTTGTGAATGTTTGCAATAACATCTTGATATCATCGAGGTAAGCTGAAGTTCAGGTCAGCTTTAAGTCACCTAAATACATATTCATAGCATTCTGGAACGTAGCTGGGGCATTTCACAAACCCTGTGGCATACGTGTAGGCTGAAATAGCCCCTCTGAAGTGATTATAGCGCATTTCTTGTATTGCGCCACTGGAAATTCAATCTATCAGTACCCCAATATCAAATACATAGTAAAAATAATTAGCTCCTTCAAGTCAATCTAAAACGTTGTCAATCCGCAGAAGGGGGTAGAAATCTTTCTTTGTAACACTATTGAGCTTTTGATAGTCAATGACCATCCAGTTTGTGCCGTCTTTTTTCTTAATAATAAGCAGTGTGATGCCCACAACCTCTTAGATGGCTCTAACATCCTTTGTTTAATCATTTTTCTTTCTCATCAGAGACAACCTCTTCTGCCACCTTTGAACACCAAATAGACCATGAACAAAATGGAAGGGTGATCTCCCATGTCTACCCAATGCACCACCCCTCTGGTTCGCCCCAAATTGTAATTATCAGAGGCAAAACTATCTCAGTATTTTTTAAATAAAGCTATCGCCCTATCTTTCTGTTTCTCTGACAATCCAGTTAGAGCTTCCCACAGAACCACTGCCACTTATGCCAAATGGGGAATTTACTAGTTTATTGAGGCCTCCAATCTGAAGTCATAAATACGGTGAACCTCATTAATAGGGGCCAAATGCAAATAAACCACCACTTGGTGCCTTTGGATAATCATCACCTCCTTCTGTAGATTGCTAGAAATACCTTCACTTCCCCATTTCCTGGTAACAGTAGCCACGAAGCCACATGGGTTTAAATCTAAAATTGCTGGTAGGGCAAACAATTTCACCATATAGCACTTCTGGGACATCTATTTTGTACTCAGTCACTAAAATGCACTGGTGCCAAGAAGGTATGCTCAAGTGCTCGCTATGCATAGTGGTATACCTTTATACTTGTAGATCTGGTTAGGCAGGGATCTGGTCCTCCACTTCATTCACCAATATTAGACAGGAATCATCCCATCACTATAAGCCAAATTGGTCTGGCTGGAGTGGAACGGTCCTTTGGGATTCCACTAGAGGTAAAGTAAATGGGGATATGTTATCCCAAAATAATAATGGTTTCTTTCACCATATCGACTATGGCTCCAAATCGCCTCATGAGCGCAGCACCAATCAGCATATTGTAGTTATTAATTGGCTGAACCACTGCTAGAGCGGAAGCCCTAAAAAACCAAATCTCAGAGGTAACGCGCTTTAAGCACATTTAGACACAGTGCTCTGTGGCCCGCAGTCTCATAAACTACTCTGTGATACACATCAGGCTTCAGCGAAAGCTTAGCCACAAGCTTGGTGGAGATTATATTAACTGGAGCACCAGTACCTATAATAGCTTGAATATTTGTGTTCTGAAAAAAATATAACAGTAGGTGCACTCCAAATAAGAAGAACCATTGGTGTTTATTATGTAAATGTCTAGGGGCTTTTTGTACCTAGGAAAGAGGATATACCCATTGTCAGGATTCAAGATAGAAACAAATCAAATTTCCCACTTCCCAATTGTGCCGCAGTGAATTGACTCTTGAGCCAATTTGAACAAAGATGACTTCAGTAGTCTCGTCCCCACTTCCTGAGTCACGTGAAGCAGAATTTTCACCGATCTGGAAATGTGGGCAGCGAAATACAATGAGAGTGTCAAACAGGTACTCAATCTGGAAAGCAATGATAGATCCTGAACGAATGGGACCACAAAGATCCTTGAGGCATCATGTCCCCACGCACCTCATATATGTCAACACCTTTTAATATAATATAATATTCGGTATTCTATCCATTCTTCCATTTCATTTTTGACCCATTTTTATTATTTAAGCTTCAAGCCACTTTGGACCTTGGTGACATTCTAAAGAACTGTAATGCTGATGACGTGGTGCTCAATACAGGGGCTCCGAGCTGTCCTAACTGAAAACACCTATCACAAGCAATGGAGAATACTAGCAGCCCCTGAAGATCAATCTTCTGGTCAGTCAAAAAGCATTGCTTCATGGGTAAAGCCTCTTGATATATAATACCACCCTTGCAACCTGAGAGGTTAGAATTTTGGGCACATTCCAGTTCTCCCTGCTCTCTATTGATTGAAGTCAGAACTAACTTCAGCACGAGAACCTTAATGATGTTTTCAACAATTAAATAAATGGCATCTACTCCATGGGTGCTCACTCCATCTGCTCTCATGCCTCTTCTGTTCCCTCTACCATGAGGGGCCTCTATGACTTGGCTCATCTTCCAGCAGGAGAACTTACCCTGGGTTCTAAACGCTACCTTTGCAACTTGTTCACCCAGCTATTCATCACCTACTCTAAATAGCTGGGTTACACCATCAAGAAGTCTCCTGATAACTGGGGCTCACCCAGGCCTTACAATCACACTTCGCCAATTTCTACAACGCAGCCTCCTCCTTTGTCCATGACAACTGTGAGGCCATTATTGATAACTGATGGTTGAGCAACAAGGTCTGAGATCAAATTGTGGTGTTAGATAGCGGGATCTCTGGCTATCTTAAGGACCAGCTGCGTCTGAACGTCAAACTTTTGAGGAAACATGAAATCAGCGCCTCCTCCAAGTCAAGGATCTGGTATGGGCCCTGAAACAACACTATTGGGAGCTGGTCTGTCTTTAAATCGACCTTGGGCTCCGCTAGTATGCCAGGTCAACCAGTATGAAGACTGGTGGCCCTTTGCTGTTTCTCCTTCATTGGCGTACCAACCCCTATAAGTCCTGCATCCAACCTACCAACTAACACCAACGGCTTCGCCTTTAGCCCCAGGCGTCCTTGGCGTGTGCCCCGGCAAGTCCTGCCCCCTTCCTGGGCGGCTCAGGCACTTCCGCGCTGCCCCACCCTCGTGACCCTTCACCAACCTATCTGGGCATGCCCCGTTGTTTCCATCCCCCTTCTTGGGCAGTTATGGCACTTCCCACGCTGCACTTCCGCTAAAGTTGGTGGCTATGCAGCTCATCCACTGGTAGCCAGCTGGCCAGGTTCCCGCTGGTTCCTCATAGAGAGGAGGTATGGGAACTGGCAGTGCTGGCCACTCCAGGCATGGTCACCCGCGCCTATTGGGGATCCCTATTCCTATATACTCCTACACTAGCTTCTCTAAGCCACTATCAGTAGAAATAAGATTGGTGCAAGAGAGATGCTTATTAGGAGGGAATTAATGACTATTTATACTACTTTCAGGGCTACTGCACCCAAGTACTCTTTGGTCAATCAAATACTGGAAAACCCATCATCCTCTTGATATCAAACCTCTATCCGATTATAGACTCATTCATTCATACTTCATAGTGATTCCCTCCAGATCCGCTCATCTGATCATCGAATATTAAATTAAGTCAATCCATCTTTAGCATAAGTCGCTGGTTGATCATATATAGATTTGTAAATAAATATGATTTTGAGCATCCATGACATAAGTCGCCAGTGCTCCAAATTAGTCAGCAGAACCATTTTGGATGATTCATAACGGATTTTTCAGCTTTCCGCTGGAAACTCCCACACAATCTTCAGATGGCATTTTGGCAGCAAATGCAGCTTCCGCTGAACCTAAACTCAGAAAATATAACATTAAATAGTATCAAACTAGGCTATTAGCTGGAAATTACGCCCAACTAACTGAAGCCCCTAATTTGGGACTAGTGGAAGGATTCATCTGGTTAAAATCCTTACATGGCCTCTCATGACTTCCCCTCCAAGAGTGCAGGTCCTGAAGGACCAGAGGGTCCCCATGGACCTCAAGGGCCCCATGTCCCTCAGAACCCACCCCTTATGGCCCTGAAAACCCTTGGCAGAAGGACATGATAACAGCCTTTGCTGCCCTACATAATCAAATTCAGAAAGTAGCTCAGGGATGTAAACTCTGATTGGATGGACTCCCCTCAACCCTAGGGTCTCCATTGAGGCACTGTCGGACAAAATGGACAACATCAGTGCCTTCACCAAGCTTACTGACACTTGCATCTCTCAGATCAAACAAACTTGTCAAAAGTTTGAAACCCATTTGACCATCTAGAGCCAGCTTCACATTCAAGGCGGCAATATTTAATCCCTAAAAGAGCAGATTGCAAATAAGGCTTCCATTTCCTCACTCACCAAAACAGGGATAATATCCAAGAGGACCTTGAGGGCCTACGGTGATGACTAGACCAGCAGGCTCCCCATGACTATGCAGTGACTGAGATTCAGGAGCCAGAGCCCATCCTTGGTGTTAACACCCTCTAAACTCCTCTTGTAACTAACTTTAAACCTAGTTTTAAGGAAAGGTTCACCCTGGCCAGGAAAGCATTGGCTCCTTCCTGTACCCATATGAGAGTTCCATAGAGGTCACCAACTGGCAGAAGGTAATGAGTATCCACTCCTGCCTAGATAGCACTTCCCAGGAGATAATGACCCCTCATTTGAAGGAGTGCAACACCTGGGAACAGGTCTGTACAGCCTTTGTACAAGAGTTTGGCTGCAATCAAACCCTGGCCAACCAAAACAGGCGTTCATGGGTATCTGACTGAATAAAGTAGAAAGCCCCATGTAGTTTTTCAGCTGCTTTTATGCCCAAGCATAACCCTTGGTCACTACAAACCATATCACCCTGGATGATGCAATTACCACTTTCATTTCGGCGTTGGGATTCTACCCTGAGGTTCAAATGCATACGATTGAGCAGAAGAATGGTATTGCCTGTATCTGGGAGATCAAGGAAGTACTTAACAAGATAGCTGCATCGACTTTACACTTTATGGCTACATTAAAAGGCCCCTCTAACCGTCCTAGAGTCCGTGTGGTTGAAAACCAGAAGAATCCTCAACCTTGATGCACTTACTATAACGGTTTCAGAAACAGTGCCAAGACCTGCTGTAAACGATTTGCTGAGGAAACGGTAAAAGGGCCATCTGCATGAAGGACGAGGCGCTCCATGCTGAACTCCCCTACACAGCCTAAATAATCCTCCATATCCTTGAATGAAGCTGGAGCTGTCATACTTGGAGAAGTTTTGGTATCCAATGATAATGAAGAATTTGTTACTGCTCATTCTTTTTTCAATGACTCTCCCATGTTCCTCATGAAACCGCGCCAGTTCAGAAGTCTGGTTACCCATGTCGCAGTTTGGGTTCACAAAATTCCAGTCCAGACATAGTCAACAGTGGCTCCCCATGAACGTCATATCATCCAAGTTAATGAAGCGTGTTAATATCGCTCCAAAGTTTCCACACTATATGGAATATGGCACTGCTGGCCCACAAAGCACCTGATCTATAGAGACTTATTCCTCTCTACCAGTAAGGTTTGGAAAATTTGCTGTAAACACCCCCGCTGCCACGCTAGACAACCCAAGCTATGATATGCTCCTTGTGACTCAGTTCCTATGAGACTATCCAGAAGTACTCCATTACAATGGCGGCTTTCTAGCCCTACTAGGGCATCAGGTCCCTTGACTTTTAAACCTTTCTAAATCTAAGACAAAGGTCAAAGCCTGAGCCTGTTTATTGAGAGTGGCCAAATTGATTGGATCAAATATCACATTAGGGGCTCCTGAGCCCGATTTCTCCCTACTGCAGTAGATGGGTAAGAGGGCATGCTGATATACTTACCTAGGGCAACTACATTACCTTCAAAGTCCCAAGTCATTGCTGACACCAAGGTCCATGTCAACGTCCCTTTGGGATACTTATTGGAAATCTAAGACTTAGGCAACCCATTCACAAAAGAGGTGCTAACCTGCCTGTGGATCCTAGATCCGGCTTATGCTAGATCTATATTCGTGTTGTTGGCCAACCTCACTGACAAACCCAAAATAGTAGGTCAAAACAGTTCCGCCGCCAATGTCTGACTTCTAACAGTGGAGGCTATTGCTGATGTCAGAAGTTTTAGAGACTTAAGATTTTGTCTTTAAGACGCCTCCATCAGTCAGCCTGGTCAACATCATTATCAGAAAGGACCTTTTGGACGAACAATAACATAAGGTTCAATAGTTGTAAGGAGTATTCAGGCCTATTTTTGGCCTTGACCTACGACTTCAGAAGAATGAACGAAGTCCTACATCATGTGGAAACTGGGGACGCTCCCCCTTCCAGTCCCAACCTTACCAAAAAGCAAGGTTGAAGAGGCCCAGGTGATGGTGGAACTCAAACAACTACTTGACGCAAGACTCCTGGTACCATCATGCAGCCCTTGAGCCTCTACTCTTCTGCTAGTTTGGAAGAAGGATGGCAGTTACCAGGTGGTGATAACTACTGTGACCCAACTACATCACCAAAAAGGACAGTTATCCTCTGCCCCAAATTGATGATTCTCTCCATCTGATTGCCATATCTCAGCACTTTTCTGCCATGGACCTTGCCAGCAGATATTGGCAAGTTGAGCTCGCCCCTGAAGATCAAGCCAAGTGCGCTCTCATAATCAACAAAGGACTATTTGAGCCCACAAGGATGCCTCAGGGCCTTTGTAACGTCCCGGCCACTTTCCATTGCTCCATAGATGGGATTCTTGGGACTTAAAGCTTTCATGTGTCCTCGTCTACCTAGATGACATTACTGTTTTCTCACAAACCTTTAATGGACACATTGAGCATCTCAGGGAAGACTTTAATTGGATTCAAAATGCTTTTATAAATCTTAAGCCTTTGAAGTGCTCCTTCTTCCAAGCAGAACTGGGGTTTCTGGGACACAAAGTCTCCAAGGATGGCATCTAACCTGTACCAGAAAAGTTGACTCCATAGAGAGAATGTCACGCCCCAAAGCTTAAGGGATATCCATGTATAACTAGACATGGTAAGCTATTATTGTCAGTTTATCACCAAGCTTGCCGACCTAGCTGAGCCACTATACTACCTCCTTCATAATAATGTGCCGTTTAAATGGCGGCTTGAACAAGACCAGGATTTTAATGCCTTGAGAACTGCTCTATGTACAAACCCATTCTAGTCTACCTGCGAATTTGAACAACCCTTATTGTTGTTTATAGATGCAAATGATGTTCCCGTTGGGGCTATCCTAGCCCATCATGATAAAAACCAAGTTGAACATCCCATGGCTTATTTTAGTAATACACTGAGTAAAACTTAACAGAACTACAGTGTTACTGAGAGGGGGCGCCTAGCTGTTTTTCTAGCCATTAAACATTTTCAGCCTTATCTCTAAGGTACTCACTTTACCATTGTTACAGTCCACTCCTTGCTCCGGTGGCTCCAGCAAATGAAGGACCCAAATGGACGAATAGCCAGTTGGGCCTTACAACTACAGAGCTATGATTTCACATTGTTAATCACACAGGCACGATAGAAAACCAAAACGCCAATGGCCTCTCCAGGATGCTGGTGTTAGCAGCTTTGACCCCAAAGGAGGACCAGCTATACAATTAAAATAGATCGACATGAGCAAAGGGAGTTGGAAACTCCCAAGATCCAATCTGAACTCCGAAGAACAACTCAAGACACTCAAATTAAGGATGGGATGCTCTAAAAGAAGGTCAATTTGAAGTGGCTCCCTTATGTCCTCCCCTCTTCCTATACTGATGTTATTATAGAGGGCCATTATACTGTGGGACATGGGGCCGTCAAGAAAGACTCACAAATGGCTGAAGTATAATGTTACTGGGACCAAATGGTGGAAACTATTCAAGAGGTCTTAGAGGTATGTATGACTTGCTGATATCAATACTAATCCAATCCTCGATTTCAACACTCAGTCATCGCCCCAACAGGGCCCTTTAAAGTTTTTAGCATTGATGTGGTGGGCCCTCTTCCCACGAGGTTGCATGGCCATAAGTATATTATTCTAGCCGTAGACACTTAACTAATGTGGGGTGAAGCAATTTCAGTCCCAGCTGCCACTGCCAAAGCAACATCTCTCTTCCTTGTTTGATCCGTTTTCACCCAGCATGCGTTTTCCCAAACCTTACTTTTGGATAATGGGTTGAATTTCACTTAACAGGTTTATAAGAACTTACTTCGCTATTTGGCACTACCCAATGTTTCGCTGCCCCTTACCACCTATCAACTAATGGGGCGGTAAAGCGTGCTAACAAAATATTATTTCCATTTTACAAAAGTTGGGCGCCTTGGATCCTGCTCTCTGGAACCACTACCTACCAAGCGCTTTTACTTTCCTACAGGATAAGCTACCACCAAGTCATCAAGATGTCCCCAACTAAAGCCCTGTATGGGCGTGAACCTCTGCTAAAAGTAGTGTTCAGCCATTGGTCGAAGTACAACACACCTGTGAACTCTGAATTAACTATGAGGGCCTTAGCCAATGAGATTGTCTGGCTTCAAACCTTAGTCACACAAGGCGTTGTCACTATCAAAGGAAGAGAGACATCCAGATTTAATCTCTGTTGACCCTCTTTACCAAGTTCCAATTAAGTGACCTTGTTCTCTTCTATCACCATCGACCTGGAGGTTCACAGAATAAGATAGATGTTTTTTGGTCTGGACTAACTTGGTTAAATGAAATGATAGTAGGCACCAACCCCAAGGATAAGGCTGGGCGGCAGGAGGCCCAGAAGGTGAAACTTCAGGCCCTCCCTGACCTCAAGCGCACATTAGACCAACGCTGGGTACAAGCCAAATATGCTCAGGTTGGTACTAGTGAGGTGACAACGCCCAGCCCCTTGCGTCATCCCAGGCGTTAAAACGGATGAGTTATTGAATTACTGATGACGGTTCAATTCAGTTTATTGGGGAATGGGGGTTTCAAACCCATTCAACTTATTAAATTATGCATTTGGATAGGGTACAACTTCAATTTATTACTCAAATGAAGTCAGTCTCAGTGTATTCTACTAATTCAGGTGGGAGTGTTTGCCTATTGGTGAATCAGTGCTTGGGACCACTTCAGCAGACCCCAAATTACCCCAACGATGTTGTAATTTGATTTTTGTGACCAAAATTCCTTGTTGGTCGACTTTTTAATAAACTTTCCCATTTTCCCATTTTATTAAATGTTATCTTGGATGTTCCTGTGCGCGGACCTCTTAGAGGAGGTCTCATGCTATGTTAGCCATTCCATTTTAAATATGATTAGGTTATCCCCTAGTGCATCATTGGTGCGCCCAGGTTCCCTCCTTTCTGGGACGCTTACCCCTTCATCCCCTGTGCACTGCGTCACTTTTGGTTGGTTATTTTCTATAAAGATCACACTCCTTTACTTAATTTATTATTGCTCCAGCACCCTCTACTGGGATCTAGTACCTTTTGTACTAACGGTTAGTTCACTAGCGTTGGCCCTGTGCATTAAGTACTACCACTCTGGGAACAGGAGAGTTATAGACACTATCCTTACATTAGTCAACCAACCTCTTAATTTTATGTGCACAAACGTTTTCTGTGTGGGACTTTTCAAAAGTGCAAATAGTGGGCGCCGGCTGTGGGCTTCAGCTGTGGTCAGCTGCACCGCTGTTTTCTCTTTTTTTCTGAAGGTTGGAGCATCTTGGCGCTATTTTAGCTGCCTCCAACTGGAAAATACCAACCCTGCGTGCTTGTACCTGGTGGATACACACTTCTGAGTCCAAAAGTTGTGATTCCCCAACTTTCTGCCAAAATTTACATAATTAACTTAAATAAATGGGGTTTACTTTGGCAGCCCGTTCTGATGATGCCGGCAGAATTAGCGCAGATGGCCTGGGGGTGTTGACCTTGGATAACGTCAGGCATTCCATTGCTGTTATGGAAATAGAGTTGTTCGCGTCTAAAAATGCGTTCTATAATGGAAACCATATAGTAATTTCTGAACCATATTTGCTCTCTCATGGCTCAGATATGGAAGCTACTTCTGTGTATCAATTCACCCCAGAAAATCCCCGTTTGACATCTTCCATGATTCGCAGCACTCAGGAAGTTGAAAAGTAGCTGCGCTTACAATACAACAATGTTTATGCCCCTGCTGAAGATATGGTGGGATATGTGGCCTCAGTAGTAAGAGTGGCCAAAAATCCCTCTCCCTTCTTTAATTCAAACACATACCAGGGTGACATGTAATGCCAGATGAAGAGTTTTGTGGTGATTTAATGGCGTTTTCTGCTTTAAATAAAGACCATTAAGGGGACTTCTCTTTCCGCTCAGTGTAACTTTCTGAGCAAAATTACACAAATTAATAAAATAAATTGAATTCGCCCATTGTAGTTTCACTCTGATGTCCTTGGATTCTCAGCTGGCTGCTCCAGCGTGGGGAAGCGGCGAAACTCCCCCCACTGTTTTCCGCCCAGCAAAAAAACGCACTAGGACTGGTTCACCCAGTCATTCCAAACCTATGGGACAATTCATTCCACCCAAGGACCTTGACGCCCACCTTGATCATACCAAGCGGTACCTTGCTGCCCCCTAGTGCTCCCTGGAGCAATATGCACTATGGCCTAAGGGTTGAATATGGGAAACTATTCCCATACCACGACCAAGCCTTATTGAAATGGCACGAGTGGTGATGATACCAGCCAGACTCATAGATTTCCACCCCTACAAGGGGTATTTTGATCTTGGCTTCACCTGTGAAGCTGACGCTGCCACTTCAGCAACTGTGCCCCTGGTATTCCAGGGAACTTCTCTCCCTTACAACTCAGACTCAGCTTCCAGAAGACACCACCTTGGTGGCTCAGTTTGCTTGTTTGCCCACCACCTTCCCCCTGAAGTGCTCCACCAGGAGATGATGGATGGTTTGGCAGCCTATGGCTCTAATCCAATCTTACAATTTGTGGTCCCAAATGGGGCCACACAACTCCCTGGGCCTCGGGCATATGCCATGATAAGCCCTGAATTTAATAAAATCGTGGTGTCAATTCCACCACACACCATTATTCCCTCAGCGCCTGACCATCCGTTTTGGGCCTGCGTTGAGGGCAGGTGGAAAATCTGTTTGTCATGTTTCAAGTTGGACCACTCAAAACGCAAGTGCCCCTCCTTAACCACTTCTAATGGATCAGATGACCAGTCCGCCAACCTCCAATGTGCTGCCCACCCTGTACAAGATCCATTATGGGCACAATCCTACCTCCCCCACCCCCAAAGCCTGCTGCTGCAGCTGCAGCCACCAATCAGCCTCCTCCTCGCCCCAATGCCAGAGATAATCTCTCCAATCAAGCATCAGATTGGATCCCAGTTCAATCCCATGCTTCCTCAATTGAATCAACCAAACCTCAACTGTACGCTATTTCACCAATCCAATTCAATCAAAATACACGGGAATTATTGGCTGAAATTGACGAATCAGGTAAGTTTATTGAAGAACCATCACTGCAAATCGAGTATTTTGTTTATGTATAATGGGACGCCAGATGCCCCCCTCAACTATATACCCCACAGCCAAATGCCAAATCATTTCGCAGTGATCACCAGCTTGCAGTCAAAGCAGCTGTAACATCAGATTATCATCCCCTGTGTAAAGCCATCACTAAATCAGTAGCGATGCTCATAGGAGTAATTCCACCTCCTGTTATTTCTTAAACCTTAACCCCAGAAAGTAAATTCACAGTGAACCAGCTACACAAAAATGTAAACGATGCTATCCACAACATGGCAACTATAGCACGGAATCCAAAAGCAAAAATAACCTGAACCAACATTGGCACGTTTTTAAACTCCCAGATGCCTGCATCAAAGCTGAAAAAGCTCTAACCAAATATCTCAGTGCCATTTGCCTAACTGACAATTTCCATGAAATCCCAATTATCAGAGATATTGAACCCCATGCCGCAGATGCCCCAACGCCATTACTGTCAGCCGTGACACGCACTCTACTATGGGAGGAAGAAGTTGCTGCCAAAGAGGCTGCCAAAGACGATCCCCCTGACCCCCCTCCCCTTCCACCATGGAGGGATAAGCAGTTTCCGCTGCCCACCTGATTGGTTTTTTTTTGATGCGTTTCACTCAATCATCTCATTAGGGCGTT